>VZQC01007449.1:958312-1034777 GCA_009823505.1 Rhizomys pruinosus | reverse complement strand
TCTATCTATCTATCTATCTATCTATCTATCTATCTATCTATCTATCTATCTATCTATCTTACATCTATCATTTGTGTACGTGTGTGTGTGTGTGTGTGTGTGTGTGTGTGTGTGTGTGTGTGTGACTGCCCATACATTCATGCCATGGCTCAAACGTGGACATCAGAGGACAACTTCTGGGAGTTGGCTTTCTTTGTCCACAAAGTGAGTTACAGAGAGTGAACTCAGGTTATCAGACTTAGTGGCAAATGTCTGCTTACTGAGCCATCTCAGCATGCAAAACGATTTTTTTTTAAGAAAGTAAGCAAATCAAACCTAATACTTCACAAAAGTATCACTAGCTAGGGTTCCCTTGTCACAGGCATGTAGTATTGCTTTAACACCTGAAAATAACCATTGTAATTTATTAGTTAACTAAAATCATATACGTGTCTCAGTAGGTATTGCACAGAAGCATCTTCAGAGAATCCAGCACTGATCCCTGAAACAAGCCATCAAGCTAGGAGTAAAAGGGAATTTCCTCCAACTGCTACAAAGAATCTATCAAACCCTGCAGCTGCTGTCACAGTGGTGAAGGGCTGAATTCCAGCTCATCTCGGGAGCAAGACAGACACACCACTGCTACAGCCTCTTGTTGGTAATGCCTGTAGATCCCTAATTCAGTAAGGCAAGTAAAAGAAAGAAAGACAGCTGGATTGAAAACCTGAGATAAAATTTTCCTTATTCTCAGGTGACGTAATTGTGTATGAAATACTATGTAATCTACTGAAAAGCTGCTAAAACTAGTAAATTTGGCAAGGTTGTAGGACATAGACCTCATACATATATATATATATATATATATATATATATATTTATGTTTGTATGAGATAGATACACTAAAAATATATAACAATGGTGAAATAAGGGGTAAAGAAAACCTAAATAAATGGAAGGTGTATCATTTAAATGGGCCAGAAGATTCAATATCATAATGATGTCAGTTTTCCAATTATAAAAACAATGAAATTCCATTTTTCTAAAAGACTAAAATTTTTTTGATAAACCGAAAGCTGATTATTAAATTTGCAAGACATTATATGGAATTTACAATTATTTAACATTTTCTTTTCTTTTCTTTCTTTCTTTTTTTTTTTGGTCTTTTCAAGACAGGATCTCCCTGCAGCCCCAGCTGTCCTGGAACTCACTCTGTAGACCAGGTTGGCCTTGAACTCACAAAGGTCCACCTGCCTCTCCCTCCCGTCGCTAAGATTAAAGGCGTGCACAACCACGCCTGGCTATTCAACATTTTCTAAAACAGGATACATTTGGGTGATTTCAATTACCTAAATTTGGGCTGGATAAATTTGTATTGAATATTTGTGTATTTCATATATAACATCTCAGTCAGTCTCTCCATCCCTTCTCCTCTGTTGCCACCCTCCCACAGCCCCTGTCTCTGGAATTCATACATTCTATCCTTTCTGTTATGGCCTTTTGTGCCAAATTAATCTTCTAGGCCATTCCTCAATTTCAGTTCATCCACTAAGCTCTAGTCACCCTATCTGAAGTCCCTCGCTTAAAGAAGGCCAGTTCTTCCTCACCCAACAGTAATCAGCTGCTAACATTTCCTCAGCCAAGCTTGGGCTCTGCTACCCATTTCTGAAGTTTCATGCTGAGTTTTTTTTGGTTGGGTTAGCATGGGTCTTAAGCATGCTGACACCAATACTGTAGGTTCATATGAACAGGGTCCCAGGAGCTTGCAGGATTCTATTTCCATATGGTCTTGCATCAGCTCCCTGGCTCTTATGATTTTTCCACTCCCTCTTCTGCAATTTTCCCTGAGCCCTGGGTGAGTGAAGCTGAATATAGGCAGCCTGTCCATGGACCCACACTCTGTAGACTCCTAATCTCCACAGTTTGGCTATTCATGACCTTTTGAGTTTCTGAAACCCCGTTGCATGAGGGAGCTTCCTTAATGAGAATTAAGAGGTTAATTTGTGTCCTCTTGGCCCCTTGGTCTATGTTTTATGAGCCTTATGTAGAGGTTCATTGTAAATGAGTTCTTAGGCTTGGGCAATTCACAGTGTTTCGACTGTGAGACTCTGTAATATTCTTCATCTAGTGCAAAAGAAGCTTCTTTATTGATGGTGTCTGAGATGTTTGTCTGTAAATATGAGGATACTTAATTTTGTAGTTAAAAAGAGGTTACCTTAGCCTAGGGATGTGACAACCTTGGGAAATTCTATAAGATCCATGACTTCTCCAGCTGTGTGCATCTGGCTATGTTTACAGTACCACACATGAATTTTGCCCCACTGGTAAGTCAATTACCTAATTTTAAGACTTATTACAAAGCTACAATGGGCATGGTATTACAGTGATGGTGTCAAGACAGGCATGTATCAAAGACCCAGCAGAGACTTGCAGAAGTACACCCAAACTTCTTTGCTCAATTAATTTTCACAAAATGGGCAAAGACACCAGTTACATAGGATAATACTTTTTATTTTATTTTATTTTATTTTATTTTTTAGTCTTTTGGAGACAGGGTCTTCCTGTAGCCCCAGCTGTCTTGGAACTCGCTCTGTAGACCAGGCTGGACTTGAACTCACAAAGATCTACCTGCCTTTGCCTCCCAAGTGCCGGGATTAAAGGTGCACACCACCACACCTGGCTAGGAAAATACTTTTAAAGAAATGAAGAGTGATGGTGGGAGTGTAGTGTTGTTTGCCCAGCAATCATGCGTAAGGCCTTGGGTTTGAGCCACATCACTGTAACCCCTATCCAGCAAAGTGTGCAAATGATGCTATATAACAGAAGAAAACCAAACCAAAAATTGAAACCACAAACCAGAAAAAAAAAACTTTAATCCACAGTGGGATTTGACAAACAAACAAACTCAATTTGCAATATAATACTAAATATAAAACTTAAAACCAAAATGTACAAAAGAAAGCTTTTGTAACTTTTAATTAGGCAAAAAGAATTTAGACACAAAATCCCTAGTCACTGTACTTCTAAGTGGAAGAGCACATTTACCAGATGAATATCTGATGATGGACTCACACTTAACCCATGCAAAATGATGTTTCAATGCTCAGTACTTAAAAACCAAACCAAAACAAAAGAAAACAAATAATACTATGTGGTGGTGGACATCTTTAATCCCAACACTTGGTAGGTGGCAGAGACAGGAGAATCTCTGAATTCAAGGAAAACCTGGTCTATATAGAGAGTTCCAGGCCAGCCAGGGCTACAAACAAGCAAACAAACCAATATACAATAAAGACGGACAAAACATTTGAACAGGTGCTATAGAAAGGAATATTTGCAGAGGGGAGATGGGGGACATGAAATGACCCTTGACATCCTTCACATCTCTGTAGTCATTAGAGAAATGTGACTCAAGATCACTGTACAAACCTATTAGAATAGCCTGAATTCAAGACTGATCTTACCAAATATTAGCCACATGCCAGCTTATTAAAAACTTAAAATATGCAGCTATTGTACACTGGACCCATTCCATTCCTAAGAATCTCCTTCACGGGGCTGGAGGGATGGCCTATCGGTTAAGAGCGACGACCGCTCTTGCAGAGGACCCGGGTTCGATCCCCAGCACCCACATGGCGGCTGAGAACCGTCTGTGACTCCGGTTCCAGGAGAACTCCAGTTCCAGGGGAATCCGAGACCGTCTTCTGACCTCCGCGGCATCGCACGACACAGGTGCGCAGACCTGCATGCAGACNAAAAAAAAAAAAAGAATCTCCTTCACATACAAGAAAGAATATGTCCAAATATGTACATCATGTTTTTGCTTAGTTTTATTTTTGTTCTCTAGTCTTATCTGTAATGAATGTAAATTAAAAGTAGCCTGAATGTTCATCAATAGGTAGATGGATAACTAGATGGCAGTGTTCTCATAAAAGATGACTCTTCTCCTGAGCCACAAAACAGTATGACAAATTGGTAAATACAGAACATTTATGAACATTGGTGAATTTTGAAATAACTTTATTGTCAGTGAAAACAGTCAAGAAGAGACACTACTCTGCAGTACTGTGCCATACAACCCCATTTATATAGCACCCTGTCATTAAAATTAGCAAGTTAAATGTTGTTTGAATGTAATACTACATTTATAATTTATATTGAATTTTTGTGTATTTCGTCTAGAACATCTCAATCAGTCTTAGTCCCCTTCATACCCCTTCCTCGCAGGCACCCATTCCAGGGTCCCTTTCGTAGATGTTAAGAATTTCTCTAATTCCTTTGTAAAGACACCCATAATGCTGATCTTTATTCCCAATTTTCTGAAAACTACTCCTTGGAATCATTTTGAACTGGATTGCAAGATTTTTGTAGTCTTGAATTAAAATTAAGCAATGTAGGGGATGGAGAGATGGCCTAGCGGTTAAGAGTGCTGACTGCTCTTGCAGAGGAGCCCGGTTTGATCCCCAGCACCCACATGGCGTCGAAGAACCGTCTTTAACTCAAGTTCCAGGGGAATGTGACACCCTCTTCTGACCTCCACAGCTTTGTACAACTCAGGTGCACAAACCTACATGCAGACAGTACATTCATACACATAAAAAATAAATAAGAAAAATTAAAAAAATTAAGCAATGTAAATTTTCAAGTTGATTTTTCTTTTAAATTTTCTCCTAAAGATAATCTTTCTTACATATGTAAAAAATGGGATGTAAAGTTCATATAAGAAACTGTTACAGGGAGGTAGGGAAGGCTCAGTGGTTAAGAGCACTAGTTGCTCTTGCAGTGGGACCTGGGTTCAAATCCCAGCACCCACGTAGTAGCTAACAGTCATCCTAACTCCAGTTCCAGAATATCTGAATCCAACTTCTGACTTCCTCAGGCACTGCACGACATGGGTGCACTTACATACATGCAGCCAATACAATCATACACATTTACAAAAAGTATTACAATATGGCTATGAACCATAATGTTTTTTGTGTGCTTGATTTTTTTTGTTAGATTTTTTTTAAAAAGTGTTTTGTTTATTATTTTAATTTTGTGTGTATGAGTGTGTTGCCTGCATGTATACAGTGCACCCATGTCATGCAATGCCCGCAGAGTCAGAAGAAAGAGTCAGAACTGGAGTTGTGGACCATTAGCCAAGATATGGGTACTGGGAATTGAACCCCCATGTCCTTTGCAAGAACAGATGGTGGTCTTAACCCCTGACCCATCTCTCTGGCCCCTGTTTGTTTGATTTCTATGAAAGACATATAGTGAAGAAGGTATAGCCTCTGTAGTCCACTGTCTGTGAAGGATCTTGAGTTTGAAGTGTGATACACAGGAGTCATGGGCAGGTCGTCTGCAGGCACTTGTGCAGGAGAGGCCATGTTCTACAATAGACACTTCCTGGGGCTGAGACTTCATTTTTGCTCCAGCCCCTACATAATGTCTAAATTATTTTTTATCCGGTTTTATGGCATTTTACTTTGTAACTATGAATGATTTGAGTTGTTTTTTGAGGATAGCCACATTCCTGACTTCCCCAACATATTTCAATGAGTCTTATTAGCAACTAAAGAGTATCTTGCATCTGAAACCTTGAGTTTTCTTGACATCCACTCTGTTTCCATTATGTTTGTAGCAGGACTGAGACCTTTGCACGAAAGCTTTCTCTTGGAACCTGAGATCAATGAGGAGGATTCCCTGTGTTCCATAACCTCTTTCTTGTCTCACTGGAAATTTTTCAAATTTTTAATCTTGTCAATATACTTGTAGTTGGCACAATTTGGCTTTGTATATGTGTTTCTCTGCTTTGGAACTATGGTTGGCATAAAATATCCAGGCAAGGACGAGCCTGCCAGAAGATGTGCAGACACTGGCAGTGAAGAGGAGCACAGTGCAAAAATGCTAAGAATATCTATGGGGTTGGGCTGAATTAAAAACTTCTATCATAATAGAGAAATACTACTTTTTTCAAATATTCAATTAATTTTACTCTGAACTCAGTAGCTGACTGGTAGATGGAATATCTAATTCACAAAAAGAATTATTATTACAATATTCAAATCCTGAACATAGTCCCAAACTAAAAATAAAAGGAAAAATAATTGGTAATAGATAAATTAACATTGTCCAAAAAAAATCTGTTTGTATGGATCACAATTTTAACTGTGTACAAAGATCTCAAGTTTATGTTTAAAAAACAAGAAGTAACTAACAGTACTTTCTTTTTTCTTTTCTTTTCCTTTTTTTTTTTTTTTTTCTGAGACAGGGTCTCGCTATAGCCCCAGCTGGCCTGGAATTCACTCTGTAGACCAGTAGACCAGGCTGGCCTTGAGCTTACAGAGATCCGCCTGCCTCCTGCCTCTGCCTCTGCCTCCCCTCTGCCTCCCGAGTGCTAGGATTAAAGGCATGCAGCTCCATGCCTGGCAGTACTTTCTGACGATGAATATAGTAATTCCTGATCTAGTGAGATTTGGTTAAATAATTCTGATGACAAATTAGTCTTGATTTAGTCATGGTAGTCAAGGATAGTCTCACTAAATTTTGCTGCAATCTATGGGATCCTTAGGGTTTGTTTTTTTTGTTTCGTTTGTGTGTGTGTGTGTGTGTGTGTGTGTGTGTGTGTGTGTGTGTTTGGGGGTGGTGGTTGGGACAGGGTTTTCCTTTAGTTCCAGCTGGCCTGGAGCTCACTATGTAAACCAGGCTGGCCTTGAATGCACAAAGATCTGCCTGCCTCTGCCTCCAAAATGCTTGGATTAAAGGTGAGTGTCATCACGCTTGGCAGGATCCTTAGTTTTAAAACTGTTGAAGGAGAGAAAGGAGTTGGTTGACTTTCACAGAAAATGTGCTTTCCTTTTTCTTTTTTAAGCACCAATTTTGTTGATTTCCAGAAGCATGCATAACTATGCCTTTTGCTGTTCAACTGAGTAAACTTCCACAATTGTACAACATAGAGATCATAGAACACATCTTTGGAGCTAATTAAATCAACGTGATGGGCTGCTCCAGCTGCTGGTTCTGTGTCTATTGCTTTCCAGTGCATAAAGCAAATGTTCAGTATTGGAATAATAAACCTCTCTTCCACTTTTTCCACTAGGGTAACTTCTCTCATTGAGTGATCTTTACTCTATCATCCAGCCCCTTTCCATCTTTCCCCCATTGTGTGACCTCCATGCTTTGCATGTTTGAAGACTACGCTTTAGCATGGCAACCATTTTCTTTCCTGAAAACTATCTCCTCCATCATGATACAGTACTAATCTATTTCCTACACAGTAAATAGAATGTCTTTTATGTTAAATCTAGGGACTGAATAAAGAATAAGGCTTCATATCAGACATCCGTAGTCAACCTGCAGTGTTTAATACTTTATTATATTGTTTATTATTTTATTGTTGTCTCTCAGTTCTGTAAGACAGTGTTGCCTTTAATTATCAAAAAAGGAAAAACTAAGCTTTTGAGAGTCCTTTCTTTCCTTCTACTCTGTGGATCCCAGGATGGAACTCAGGTCGTCTGGGTTCTGCTGCCAAACAGAATGATTTCAAAACAGAGAGCTGAAATTAACAACCACTTCTTTTGATTTTCACCTCAGGTGTCTTTGCATCTTAGCAGACTGCTGAATTTGGAAAATATTAGAGTCATAACTGATGGAATAGACCACATTCTATTTACTTTTTTTATTAATTAACTAATTCTCTTTTTATATTTATAGGCAGGATATCTATAGGCAATGTGTGTCAAAGTTGTTTTCATTTTGCCAAAAAGAAAGTTGCCATCCTTATAACAATATAATGGAGTTTGGGTCACCTTGACTTCTGTGTTTCAGAGGTAGGAATATTACAGTTATGTGCATGTAACACTGATTGCTTTACCACTGACTATGGAAGTAGGGCAGTCACGCTATCCCATGCAACCAAAGACAGCAATTTGCATGTTATAGAACTAAATTGTTACTTTGTCCCTCTTGATAAGCTCCTTTTGTCCTTTCTGAGGGATGTTGCTCTGTAACCATGCATACATAACCCATTACATACACATGCACACACACACACACACAAAACATCACCAAAGATAGAGCCAGGGTGGGACCCAAACCTCGAGTTTCATGGAAGTGTTTTCTGTTTCAGAGCAGAGACATCAAATGCTTCTAACCATCTGGCTTTTATTAATTCAGGGATGGCTGTCAGCATTTCCTTGAATAGGGAGAGGCTCTTCAGTTTGTGTCATTCCCCAGACACCATTCTTTAAAAGTATTTTAAAAATTACATGTACTTGTCTGTTTGTGTGTGCGTGCGTGTGTGTGTGTGTGTGTGTGTGCACATGTGCATACCTTAACAGAAGTCAGTGGATAATTTGCAAAAGTCCATTTTCTCCTTTTACCATGTGGTCCTGGGGATCGAACTTGGGTTGTTACTCTTGGCAGAAAGCTTCATTGCCCATTGAGCCATTTTGTCCACTCAAATGACACGATTTACTGCCTGGGCTGGTTTGATTTTTTTTTTTTTTTTTTTTTTTGGTCTTTTTGAGACAGGGTCTCCAGCTGCCCCGGAGCTTGCTATATAGACCAGGTTGGCCTTGAACTCATAGAGATCTGCCTGCCCCTGCCTCCCAAATGCTGGGATAAAAGTCTTGCAACAGCACACCAGGCTTTGAATTTTTTATTTTATTTTATTTTATTTATTCTTTATGTGTATGAATGCACTGTCTGCATTTCAGTTTGTGCACCCGTGTAGTGCAATGCCTCGGAGGTCAGAAGAGGGCATCATATTCCCCTGGAACTGGAGATAAAGACAGTTCTCAGCCACCATGTGGGTGCTGGGGATCGAACCCAGGTCCTCTGCAAGAGCAGTAGGAGCTCTTAACCACTAGGCCATCTCTCCAGCCCCGAATTTTTATTTAACTACAGGAGAAAATGATAACACAAACAAACATTTGTAGTGGAAATGACCTGTGTCCAGAATTTCACCGAATTCACTTAATATATCTCCTTGGACCTTGTCATCATCACCATTTCCGTCTAAGGCAATCTTAGTAGATTCTAAAAACACCCTAAGATAGGCATTTGATGAGCATAACTACTGGAAAATAAAACTTTGAACTGTTTTGTTGGTGTTTTCTATGAACGATGTTAGAATCTGTACATTTTTCAGTACCATTTCCATACTATAAATAGTGTGGCATGGTAACTAATAACTTGGACTCTGGAAACAGAATGTCTAGGTCTGAATCTTTGCTATGCCACTTGTATCTTGTATCTGCTGTGTATATTAAACAAAGTCATTCCATCTATCCCTGTCTCAGAATCCTCTTAGGTAAAATGGGGATTCTCATAGAACTTCCCCCCATATGTTTGTGAGGAATTAATAAGCTCACATATATCTAATACTTAGGTTGAGTTTTGTTCACATATATGTGCTTACTAATCACATACTGCTGTTCGTTACAAGGAGGATATGAAAATGACCTCAGTGTTCTCTTCAAGTGTATTTAATAATATTTCACCCAAATAAATTTTGACTTGTTAACAACTATTGTTAGAGTCACAAAGGATTTCAACCTCTCTCTATATATATATATTTTAAAAAGACATGCAAATTCTTCTTAAAGAAGTCCAGTAATTGGATATTTTGAGACCAAGAAGTAAGTAAGGTTACTTTTTAACTAGATCCATTGGGGTTAGATGTAAATTCATTTCAAATTCTTTCAGAAAATTCTGCTTCCTCTATTTTCATTACCCTCTTCATACTTCGAAGAGAATATCCCCTCAGGGGGCAGAAGAAGAGCTTTAATCACCATCTTCTCTATTTCCTTACCCCAGTTTTATTTGACCAGGAAAGATCTCCTGGGACGACCCCCCCCCCCCGCCCCCCAGGCAATGTCAAACTCTCCCTGTCTGTCCCTCTGCCTGCCTGGCTCTGCCTGGATCCTGTCCCATTTTCTCCCTTCCTCCATTACCTAGAAAGCAGAGTCCTTTACTCATTCTGTAAAATTCAGATCATTTTTCTCTACCTTGAAAGAAATTTTCACTGATTTTTCTAGGCAATGTGTGGATCGTTTTCAGCTCGGTGTTTTTATTTGCTTTTGCTAAGTATTACTAACTGCTATCGTCCAGTTATTATTTGATATGTCTATTTTGGTCAACTCTGACTTTCTTTCAAATATTAGCCATACTGACTTTTATACTGTCACCATTTATTATTGTGTCCACTATACTTTATGCAGACAGTACATATATGTTATATAGAGAAATTATGTAGAATGTATACATCACGATTTGGTTCACTTATTACCAGATGCATCAGGAGAAAATGTATCACTAGTAAGTATTACTTGGAGGCTAAAAAGAAACCTATCAACCTCAAATTAAAAAAAAATTGCCTAATTGCTGCCATCTGTAATTCTCCATTAAGATTTAAAGTCTAGATACATTTTAATCTTTTTCAGAATTAGCAAGTTTATAGTTAGTAAAAAATAGTGAACCAACTAGTGTTTTTGGCAAGGACAGGTTATCTTAAAATGTGATATGCAGAGAATGGCAAGTTGAGATTCATTGGGATCTAGTGTACGTTTTTGGAGGGACATTGGTCAGCCAGGAAGTAAGCTATGTACTGGAGCTGCCCAATAAGGGAGTCCAAAGGTTGATGGGGTCCTGATGGCCAACTCGAATTATGTTACAGCTCAGGTGGGATTTGGCTTAAGGCTTAACACTCAGAAAAGGGGGAGGGGCTCAAAATTACATGCAGGCTGCTTTCCAGATCACCAGAAGTGGCCCAGTGATAGAGTCAGCAGGCTCATTACGACTATGCAAGACAAAGCATAGGCTACTCTTTGAAAGACAAATTAGGACATCAGAAGATGGAAAAACCTCCCATGATCATGGATTGGGAAAATTAGCATTGTAAAAATGTCCATTCTACCGAAACTCTTGTATGGATTTAATGCAATTCCAATCAAATCCCCAAGAGTTTCTTCACAGGCTTGGAAACAAAAGTCCTTAAATTCATTTGGAAAAACAAAAGACCCCGAATAGCCAAAACAACCCTGACTGAAAAGAGCTACACAGGGGGGGGATCTCTATACCAGATTTCAAACTATACTACAGGGCTATAGTGGTAAAAACAGCCTGGTACTGGCACAAAAACAGACCTGTTGATCAATGGAACAAAATCGAAGATCCAAATCTGAGCACGTACAATTTCAGCCATCTTATATTTGATAAGGGGGCCAAGAAGCCACAATGGAGAAAAGAGAGCATCTTCAGTAAGTGGTGTTGGCAAAACTGGATCACCACTTGTAGAAGAATGAAATTAAACCCCTACCTCTCACCCTGTACAAAAGTCAACTCCAGAGCTGGGCGTGGTGGAGCACACCTTTAATCCTAGCACTTGGGAGGCAGAGGCAGGCGGATCTTTGTGAGTTCAAGGCCAGCCTGGTCTACAGAGTGAGTTCCAGGTCAGCTGAGGCTACAGGGAGACCCTGTCTCGAAAAGACCAAAAAAAAAAAAAAAAAAAGTCAGCTCCAGATGGATGCAAAGACCTCAACGTGTAAACCCCAAACTCTGAAGGGATAGAAGCAAAAGTTGGCCCAGGCCTTACAAGGACACAGGCATAGGAAAAGAATTCTTTTTTTTTTGTTTTTTAATTTTTATTTATTATTTATTTTTATGTGTATGAATGGTATTGTCTGCCTGCAGGTCTGCGCACCCGTCGTGTCGGCGATGCCGCGGAGGCAGAAGACGGTCTCGGTATTCCCCTGGAATATGGAGTTCTCCTGGAACCGGAGATCACAGACGGTTCTAGTACCGCCATTCTTAAATCAGACAGCAGCTGTTGCGAGAATAAGGTCGACAATTGACAATTAGGACCTCATTAAACTCCAACAAGCTTCTGTACATCAAAAGAAAACAATTCAAGGAAGTGAAGAGAAAATCCCCCAGAGTGGGAGAAAAACCGTCACCCAGAAACATTCGGACAAGCAATTTGATTTCCAGAATATATAAACCTACTCATAAAAAAGAAGAAAAGAAACAAATGAACCCACTAAATAAGAGTGGAGCCCAAAGAGCCTGACCAGAGCTTCACAGAGTGAGAGAATTAGAGATGGCTGAGAAACACCTTACGAAGTGTTTGCAAAATCAAGTTAACATTAAGGAAATGCAAATCAAAACGTTTAAAGACTATCGATCTTACTCCAATAAGACTGGCTAAGACAAGAAAACAAATGATACCGACGTGCTGGGAGCGGTGTGGGAAAAGGGGAACATCATCCACCGCTGGTGGGAATGTAAACTTCTACAGACCACTATGAAAAGCATGTGGAAAACCCTTGGGAAGACTGGATGAGAATGAACTTGACACCCCTGACCCAGCCATACACAGCCTAGGCATGTACACCCCAAGACTCACCCCACTGCAGAGATACAATATGGGCACTGTTTATGTTCAGTTCTCTCTTCACAATTGCAAAGGGCTGGAACCCAATACCAAATGCCCTCAAATGAGAGTGGAAGAGAAGAAAATGCGTTACACCTACAAATGGAGTCTCTTTGCAGCAGTAAAGACAAGATGACATCATGAGCTTTTGCTGGCAAAAATGGCGTAGAAGGGCTAGAGGACATTCATGCTGAGTGAAGTAACACCAGTCCCAGAAAAACAACGGGAATGGTATCTCTCATCTGTGGATGCTAGTGCCAATTACCTAGTTGTAAGTATTTCTTGTGCACGGCCCCTTGAGCTTTTGTCCAAAGCAGTTGGGAGTGATGCATATTGGAAACAACAACAACAACAACAACAACAACAACAACAGAAAGGACTGCATCGAAGAACTGACTGAAACAGTGAACTTCTGCTCAAAACAGTCAACTTCCACATGGAGAATATTGAGAAAGACTGAGAAAGAGATGAAAAGCATGTTTGGCAGAATGCATGAGTTCTGGTGGGGTGGGGGAATGGGGAGGGGACACAGGTCTAGATTTGGTAAAATAAATAAATAAATAAAAGAAAAAAAAGAAAAACAAATTAGGCTCAAATAGTAGGTTCAAAGTAAACGACAATACAAACAAACAAAACCCACTCCAATAATTAAATCCAAAGAAAATATTCTTTCTGGTCATTTTTCAATACTGCTGACAGAGTGGCTCAGAAAAGTAATCTGTCCAAAAAAATTCTTATGATGGAAATTATTGGTTTTACAAACACTGTCTGTCTACTATTAAATTATTTTCATACTGTCAAACAACATTCATTTTTCAGGGGTTATAAGTCTCAGAACTGCTCTGCCCTCCTCCTGCCCCCCACCTCTTCTGGAAAAAGCTATTCATGCATGAAAAATAGCATTTAAACAAGCTTTCTGGTATTTTAGAAGTGACTTGAGGCTTTGGAAGCTGTATGTGGAGTTGTACAGGACACCTCGAAGACAATCATTGGGGCTAGATTTATTCAGCACCTATAATATTCTCTTGATTTAACCATGTTTAGAAATCCTCTGAAAAATTTCAAATATGTAATTTATCATTTGATGATTCTACAACCAGTTCTTGTGATACCAGTCCCAGCATTCCTCTCTTGTAAAATATTTTGGGGGTGTTTTAAGACAGATCTTCCTAAGTAGCACAGGCTGGCTTGAGCTAGTAATCCTAGGGATCTTCCTACTACCCCTTTCCCACCCATTCCCACAGATGTGAATGAGCTGCTAACTCTTTTCTTCTTTTCCAGGATAACTGGAATTAACTACATCATTTCTTTTAGTTTTACACAGATACAAAGGCTCCTCCTTCATACAAAGTCACTACTCTGAGGACTGATGCTCAACACTGTCAGCAACTCCCTGAGCCCCAGCTTGCCCTGTGTCCTTTGTTCTGTCTAAACAGCACTCATTTTACATTTCCCTAACTCTATTCCAAAGTAGGATTCACTTTCTTGAGCATTTGTGTGTCTGCTCTGTATCTAATCAGTCTTCCTTCTCCACCTCGGGGGGGGGGGGGGTTACTTTATTTGATACAAGACTTTCTTCTGTATCATTGATTGGAAGAATCAGTGGCTCTCAGTATGTATTTAAGAAGAACTACAATGCAATCAGTTAAATTAATCCATTGATCAATTATAGATTACTGCTCACAGTATTCCGGTAAGCATTGTAAAGATCACAAGATAATATAAAGGTAATTTTTGTCCTCGGTTATAAGACTATAAGTTAATATGCATGGTGAGCATAATAATATTCCAAGCATTGTAAAATTGATACAATTAAATTAATAGAACTCAGTGGCTTAAGAACCCCACTCTAAGCCCAAGGATATTCAGTCTTTCAAGCAATTTCTTCCCACATTACCAGAGTCCTCCCTTTAGATATCTGGTTTTAGTTATCTGAGCCATCTCATATGGTAGTCATTAGCCACACGTGACTACGCAGCACTGGAAATGTGACCATTTTGACTGAGGAGCAGAAACAATTGCATTTAATTCTAATTAATTTCCATTTCCATTTAAAAGCAAATATTCAGTCAAACTGTTAGAAAACTTACATGTGTTTGGAATGACTTGAATTTATAGACCTATTTTTCCAACTGTAAACTTTACAAATCTAAATACAGATTAAGTATTAATAGTGAAAATTTATCAAACTGAAGTGATTATACAATACATAATGGATAATAAACAGTGTGTGACCAAAAAAAGTAAAATGTCTATTAATTTATGTATATTAATTTTATTTTGAAATGATAGCATTTTGGATCAGTTTAAATATACGTTTCTAAATTTTAGTTCATTGTTTTAACATTAAAAATTATGAGTATTGGAAAATTTTAACTGACATACACAGATTGCCGCACAGTTCTATTGCTCAGGACACCTCTGGGCGAGCGGGGTCTCTACTGGATTCATACACGTCTCCAGGCCCCAAGCCCAGTTACTTTCATGTTGCTTTGTTACCCACAGTGTTTGAGCTCTTTGTCCTGCTGATGTGATCATAGCAGTGCTGTTTGAGGTTGTGCCTAAAAACATAGCCCAGGGCTGTCATCCTTTGCTAGAGGGAAATAGAGACCTCTGCTCTTGTGGCCCACTACAGATGTTTATGCCTGTGATGGTTAGTGTTAGCTGTCAACCTGACAGAATCTAGTCACCTGGGAGGCAGGCCTCTGGGCATGCCTGTGGAGGATAATCTGGATTGTGTTAATTGATGTGGGAAAAGCCCATCTTTCCTGTTAGTAAGTCTGTTCTCTTGTCCAGGGATCCTAGACTGTATAAAATGGAGAAAGTAAACTAAACACCAGGAAGAAGTCATTGCTTTCTGTTTCTTGACCATGGATGTGAAGTGACCAGCTGTTTCAAGATCCTGTTGTCTTGGATTCCCAGCAGTGGCAGGCATCCCTTGAACTGTGAAACGGAACAGTTTGTCCCCGAAGATGCTGTTTTTGGAATATTTTTATCGCAACGACAGGAAAAGAAACCATGTGAGTGTCTTACAGCTTCACAGTGATTTTCTCTCTTTATACTAATATTGCTATTCCCTCTTTAGTCCACTTTATGATACATCTGCTGCAATAGTTTGAATCTCTCTTGTAGGTTTTCTTCCTGAAACTTGTCTGCAAAAGTAGTTTTTTTCTGGATGTCATGATCCAGTAACTTCATGTCATAATCCTTATTTTCTGTAACCAAGTTGCTTTGGAACTGGCTTGGACCTGTTGTCCTGACCCCTAGGCTATCCTGCACCAGTTCAGTTATGGGGTAAAGAGGAACTCCAGGGAACTATCCAGGTTCCATGATTATAAATCCAGCCAACATGGTCTGTTTTGCGCTCATGATGTTTAGAATGCATAAGGCTCTGGATGGATTCTATGTTTTTCTTTGTTAAAATGTTTGTGCTTGATTTTAAAAAGTCATGTCTGAGCCAGGCTTGGTGGCACATGCCTTTAATCCTAGCCCTTGGGAGGCAGAGACAGGCAGATCTTTGTGAGTTCAAGGCCGGCCTGGTCTACAGAGTGAGTTCTAGGACAGTTGGGGCTACAGGGAGACCCTGTCTCGAAAAGGCCAAAAAAAAAAAAAAAAAGTCATGTTTGTATCACCAGCCACTAATCCTTATTAATTGTATTTGGGTCCAGATTGTCAGTTTCCCTAGGCAATTCTTCTGCAGAGGATGGAATCCAGTGTTTGTCTTGTTTTGACTCCCAACAGAATTGCCCACTTTTATCTGGAGCAATTTAACTTTAGTCCAACTTGGACTAGTTTTCTCATGGTTCTCATAACATTATTTATTGCTTTCCTTGGGTTTTTGAAGCACTGGGGATTGAACTCAGAGTCTCCTGCATTCTAGGCTAGTGATCTGCCACTGAGCTAAGTCCTGAGTTCCTAGGATTGATTCTTTATAGCATATTATTGTGCGACTTCTTCGGATACTCTGTTAAGTAGAACTATTTAATTTGATTCAAATGCTGGACCTGGTGGTGCACACCTCTAATCCCAGCACTCAGGAGGCAGAGGCATGTGCATCTCTGTGACTTCAAGGCCAGCCTGGTCTACGTAGTGAGTTCCAGGCCAGTTGGGGCTACAGGGAGACCCTGTCTCAAAAAGACCAAAAAAAAAAAAAAAAAAAAAAAACAACCAAAGTTGCCGATATAGAACAACAACAAGTAAAATAAGAATAGTTTATATTGACACAATATGTGTCAATATGTATAAGGCATTGCTTTAAACACATTATCAATTGATATATAAACTTCTCTTGATAACCTATAAATAAGCAAAGTCAGGGGCTGGAGAGATGGCCTAGCGGTTAAGAGCGCCGACTGCTCTTGCAGAGGACCCGGGTTCGATCCCCAGCACCCACATGGCGGCCGAGAACCGTCTGAAACTCCAATTTCAGGAGAACTCCAGTTCCAGGGGAATCTGAGACCCTCTTCTGACCTCCGCGGCATTGCACGACACGGGTGCACAAACTTGCATGCAGACAGTACATTCATACACATACAGAAATAAATAAAATTAATAAAAAAAAAAAGCAAAGTCATTATTTCTTTTCCAATGGGAGAGAGTAAAGTATAGAGAAGTAAAAGGAGTAAGAGGACATAGCTAACAAGTGACAGAACTAATATTCATATGTAGGCAAGCTGGTTTTGGGATCTCAGTGCTTTTAAATTTTAGTGATTTTTGTTCTAAGTACTTTATATGGATTTTCTGATCTAATTGTCCCACAAGAGCTGGGCAAAGTAAGTTCAGAGGCAGGGTAACAAAAAAGATTTAGGAAGAGAAAAAGATTTCAAAGTGGCCTGGATGCAGAGTAATTACTTAACAAAAGTGAGTTTTGATAATGATTCAAATCAGAAGTTGGGAAACCATTGGCCAACAGGCCAACACCAATTCTAGCCCATTACCTGTTTTGTGAAGTAAGATTTTATTAGATCATATTCATACTTACTTATTCATGTTACATATTATGCATTGTGAATAATTTTGCCTTACAATGATATCATTAAGTAATTGAGGCAGATAGTATATGGTCTCAAAGCCTGAAGTAGTCTTCATCTTGCCCTTTATACAAGAGTTGTGTTAAGCCGGGCGTGGTAGTGCATGCCTTTAATCCTAGCACTTGGGAGGCAGAGGCAGGTGGATCTTTGGGAGTTTAGGGGCAGCCTGGTCTACAGAGTGAGTTCCAGGACAGCTGAGGCTACAGGGAGACCCTGTCTCAAAAAGACCAAATAAAACAAAAATAAACAAGAGAGTTGTGTTATGGTCCACACCTCATCTGAAAAGTAAATAGATTCTTCAGTGGATGATGAGACTATACAGCGAGAGGAGGGGTTACCTGCCTCTTTGCACCAAAAATATGATTTGCCTTATAAAAATATTTTAATTCACATTCAATATTTGTAGAGATTTAATATACTTTGATACATGTAAACAATGTACATTTATTAAATCAGGGTAATTCATGGTTCCATCTCCTTAAAGTAAACCACTATTTCATAAAAGATCCCTTTCATATTCTTTGAGAAAAGATTAAAAGCTTCACCCAGAGCAAATATTTTTATTGCTTTCTCTGGCTCCTCTCAGCCCAAGAGCACTTTACCCCCACCCTGCGTATCATATTGATTCTTTCTATGGCAGATGTCAGGCTGCCTGATCCAACTGATAAGTTCTTGAAATGATGGTGTAAATCAAAATTTGGAACACTGAAACACATTTTCTGTTCATTTGTGCTATAATTTGTGGGATGCTTTCACTTGAAAGGCCCCATAACTCTCGAAGGTGCTGTGGGTCTGCTCTTATACAGCACTGGCTCACCAGTTCCCCCAAAGCACAAGCACCAATCTTTCTGTCCATTTACATCATTTTACAAATATAGCTGTACCAGTTGTGACAGCTACTTGTTAAAAACAGAACCTAAGTCCTTTTTTTTTTGGTCTTTTCAAGACAGGGTCTCCCTGTAGCCCCAGCTGTCCTGGAACTCACTCTTGTAGACCAGGCTGGCCTTGAACTCCCAAAGATCTGCCTGCCTCTGCCTCCCAAGTGCTAGGATTAAAGGCATGCGCCACCATGCCCGGCAGAACCTAAGTCTTATGTTGAATAAGATGAATAATCTTTCAGTAAAGAAACTCAACAATTAAGCATTTTATCAGGAACAATGGTGAATATTTATCAACTACCTATTTTGTGTAAAACATTGTACATTTTAACTTTGGTGTGTTTTCATCATTATTTAAAGATGACAACTAATGACATTGCTAAAATGCTAAAAATCCAACTTGATCATCATTATGAAAATAAAAATAAATAAGCATAGGAGAGCTTACCAATCTCTGGCCTTTTTAAAAGTATTTAACATGTATAACTGAGTTAACTGAATTGCTATTGAAATGCTGTGTTATTGTCCTCATTTTGCAATGTGTACTTGGTGATGTTTACTTTATATTAAGCAATGAGAAACCATTACTGTTATAAAGTAGAATGCTAATGGATTTATTCTTTTAAAGTGTTTTCTAATGCTGCATATCTAAGAGTATTATTTAAAAAATAGTCATTTATCTGAAAACAAAAGGGTTTTATGAATGAAAGATTGTGGAAAGCCAACTGTTTGAGAAATATGAGATGCAATCTCATATCTGTATTGAATATTGACTATAGTCCGTTTCTTCATGTTCCATATGTACACACACACACACACACACACACACACATATATATGTATCTGAATGAAAAGAGAGTTATTCCACATGCAAGTAAACACTATTAAATTAAAAATTATTAGAAGAATTCTAGGCACCGTATATGGAGTGGAAATAAGAAAGAAAGGGAAGAGGGGGAAGAGGAAGAAGAGGAAGGGTTTTCAATATTTCTTACCTGGCCTCTTCTCACAAGAATATTATGGAATTGTTTTCTATGTTTCCATAGTTCATGCCTGAGGAAGAAGCAACTGAAGAAATGATTCATCTTGCTCGAGATTAGAGAATCAGTGGTCAACCCCTCAATCAAGATTTTCTGGCTTTGGAGCTTGGGCTTGAATGATACCCTTCAAAATATGTTTGTTTATCTAGAAAGAAATTATCAAAAAGTAAACCATGTCAGCCTCTCGGGTAGGGAGTGTGAGACAATGGGCACTGTGGTGAACTCTGAAGTTCAGGGGCTTTGCTTGGTTCATGTAGGACCAAATACCTCCTGCTTAGAAGTGACCTCTGTAGAGATTAAGTCCAGTTTTCAGAAGGAATAAAACAAAAAGACAAATTGGCCATTAAGCCACACAGCTCGTTATTATAAAAGGTCTGGCATGTGTATCACATAAGGGATTTACACACCAATTTATTGTCAAACAGATAGCAGCATGTAAATTTCCAAGAATCAACTTGGCATCACTTGAAAATAATACCCCTGAGGCCTGGGTATTGTACACAGTTCCACAGCAGCTGAATCATAAAGACTTTTATAGATCAATAACCCTCAACCTTGCTGCATTAAAAAGCATCTTCATCAACAAAAGAGAGTTTCAGGGAGACACAAAAGCACTGTGGGATTATCAGAGCAGGTGGGCTTGTGCGTGTCTGTCTATCTTTTATTTCTCACAAGGTCATTGCTGTATAGCAATGATTTAACCATGATAAACTTTAATATTCCAATATAAAATAGTAAAAATAGTATAATATATCTCAATATATGTAACTATCTTTCTATTTTTCTTGGACAATGCCATGGTTTCCATGAACATCCTCAAATCATTATGGGAGGGATAAGGAAGAAAGATATTGGAATGCATTTGGGGCAATAGTATGTCCTACATTATTGTTTTTTATAAAGAGTGTCGTGCTATGTAGCCCAGGCTGGTCTGGAACTGACAATGCTATATCAGCCTAACTAATCCCAGGATTCCAGGCATGCACTACCTTGGCCGATTCTAAGTTCTTACCCTTATTATGTCCTTGAGCCTTTTCTTCACCTGTAAATATGAAAATAATAATAATAAATGCTTCATAAAGACCATAATTAAGATATTTACTTGAGGAAAAATATGACTACAAGATCTATTTCATAATAACTTACTCCAAGTAAAGTTGAGTGTCAGTTGTCTTTACTATTACCTAATATAAAAGAATCAAATATATGCATATCTATGTCTAATGAAAAGGATAAAAATATTCCTTTAAAAGGAGGAGAAAGAGGAAGAGGCAGAAGAACTTTCAATATTTCTGACTTAGCTGATTCTTACAGCAGTCTTATGGAATAATTTTATATGCTTCTATACAACAAGTCTGAAAAACAGGCAGCTTACATAATACAAAATATTCAAAGCACTTTTTGAGAGCCATTGATTATTTTTGAGCACATGGGACAGTGTTCAAAATCTTAGACAAAATATTTAAAAGGCATGTGGATAGAAGATTATCTTTAGGCTGATGGGCTGTAAGAATCTTTTGAGAGGAGGAAAAGAGACTGAAGAATAAACTTTCCTGAGCATCTATTACTTGGCCTCATGCTGATGATTATTTATCTTTAAAAAACTAAAATGTGCCCCAGAAGGTATTCATGAGGGTGCCTTGGTTCTTATTCACGCTTTTTACCAGGTGTCATTTAAAATCCAGATAAATACTTTAACTTTTATATCAAACAGATTATATAGGAGGTACGTAACTGTTGCGAATTTTAAAAAATATCACTAGCATTTACAGAAATATCAAATTGTTGGTTAGTTTTCATGGAGGTTGCCCTCCAACCTCAGAATATTGGTTTTTACCACCTAGTCTCCTCATCTGGGAAGGTTTCCCTGCAGAAAATCTGAGAAGCACTAGAGTACAGGTCCCCACTGTAATACTGATGATTTAATTTTGGCCTGAATACTATAGAATACGAGACAACCTAAGGATCAAAGTAATGGCAGACACCAATGAAAGGGAGGAGGGTCTAATTGGCGTAAATGATCATTTATAGAAAGTCTCCAAGAGCACCGACTGCTCTTGCAGAGGACCGTGGTTCGATCCCCAGCACTCACATGGCGGCTAAGAACCGTCTTAACTCCAGTTCGAGGGGAATCCGACACCCTCTTCTGACCTCCGCGGCATTGCACGACACGGGTGCACAAACCTACATGCAGACAGTACACTCATACACATACAAAAATAAATAAAATTAAAAAAAAAGAAAGTCTCCTTCACGAAGATTTATGTTCCATATGAAATTTTCAGATTTTTTTCAATTTCTGTTAATAAATGTTTTGAATTTTTAATGGGGGTGGTGTTGAATCTATAAGTTGCTTTTTGCAGAATGGCCATTTTCACAATATTAATCTTACCAATCCATGAGCATGAAAGGTCTTTCAATCTTCTGGTATCTTCTTCAGTTTCCTTCTTCAATGTCATAAATTTTTTCTTATACAAGTCCTTCACTTCCTTCCTCAGAAATATTCTGAAGATATATATTTTGGTTGTTTTTTTTTTTTTTGGAAAATGTGAAAGGAATTATTTCCCTGGTTTCCTTCTCAGTATGGTTGTTTTCAGTATTTAGGATGGCCATTGGGTTTTGGTTTAATTTTAAATCTTGCTACTTTGCTGAGTGTCATTATCAGCTTTAGGAGTTCTCTGGTGGAGTCAGGGTTTTAAATTTATTATTTATTTATTTTTATTTTATGAGTGTTATGCCTACATGTATGTAAGTGTAGCCATGTCCTTCAGTGTTCATGGAGGTCAGAAGAAGAACTGGAGTTACAGACAGTTGTTAGCCACTATGTGGGTGCTGGGAATCAATCCTGGGGCTTCTGCAAGACTATCCAGTGCTCTTCACCACTGAGCCATTTCTTCACCCCCCATCATTAGGGTTTTTATACTTAGAATCATATCGTCTGCTAATAAGGATACTTGGAATTCTTCCTTTCTAATTTTCATCCCCTTTATCTCATTAATTTGTCTTATTGATCTAGCTAAGTCTTCAAGTACTGTATTGAACAGGAATAGAGAGAGTAGACATCCTTATCTTCTTGATTTTAATGGGGAATACTTTGACTTTGTCTCCATTTAGTATGAAGTTGGTAGTGGGCTTGTTATATATTGCCTTTGTTATGTTGAGATGTGTCTACACTATCCCCAGATACTCCATGACTTTTATCATGAATGGATGTTGGATTTTGTAAAAAGCCTTTTAATGCTTCTAATGAGATGATCATGTAGTTTCTGCCCTTGAGCCTGGTTTATATGGTGGATTCCATTTATTGACTTATATATGTTGAACCATGCCTTCAGTTCTGGGATGAAGCACACTTGGTCATGTTGGATAATCTTTTTGATGAGTTCTTGCATTCATTTTGTGAGCATTTTTTGAGGATTTTTGTTCAGTGTTCATGAGAGAAACTGGCCTATAATTTTCCATTTGTGTTGGGTCTCTGTCTAGTTTTGTATCAGAGTAATTCTGGCTTCATAGAAAGAATTTGGAAGTGTTCCTTCCTTTTCTATTTTGTGGAATAATTTGAGGAGTATTGATATTAGCTCCTCAAACAACCCTGACTATTGTTATTATACTTGGTTATCCATCAGAACTTGATGGGAAGACTCTATTGCTGAAGATACATACCTGAGTAACAGAATAATCCAGGAAACAAGCTAGTACTAATCTTGAAGCTATGTCTCTTGTGGCTAGTACTAGAAGGTGCTATAAATTTTACTGAGAGAGGAAGAAAATCATCAACTTTACCCAGATGTGAACCCTGTAAGTTACAATAACAACTGTCTTGATAAAATATGCCTACTGGTCAGGTGTGGTGGCCCATACCTTTAATTCAAGGCCAGCCTGGTCTACATAGTGAGCTCCAGGCCAGCTGGGACTAGAGGGAGACCCTGTTTCAAAAAGACCATATATATATATATATGTGTGTGTGTGTGTGTGTGTGTGTGTGTGTGTGCAATAGTGTCATGAATTTTATAAGAATAACTAAAACTTCTAATTGGACTTAAGGCCTGCTCCTCTATAGGGACTCCATACCTGAACCTGTTATCATGGCTAAGAACCTGGGACTACACAGGTCACAGTCCATAGGGGAGCACCTACAACTATCATTCCACTAAAGAGACATAATATTAAACTGACTCATAATGGCTTATTATTATAACCACAGACTAGTGTATCTCTCAACTCTCACCCCAAAATATTCTTCCTGCATTAGATGGCAATTAACACAAATGGTGAACATACAGAGAGTGAGGGTGTCAAGTGCTTGGCCGTAAATGGAACACCCATATCACATCTTTTCCTCATAAGTTTCAAGGACCATTGAGAAAGATAGAGTGGAAAGACTGTAAGAGCCAGGGGCTGGAGAGATTGCTCAGTGGTTAAGAGCATTGACTGGTCTTGTAGAGGACCCAGGTTCAATTCCCAGCATCCACATGGCAGCTAACAACCATTTGTAACTCCAGATTAAGGTGAATCCAATACCTTCTTCTGACTTCTGTGAGAATTGCATGATGGGTGCACTTATACACAGGTAAGCAATATACTTATACACATAAAAATAATAGATAAAATGTTTTAAAAGATTGTAAGAGCTAGAGGTAGTAGATGAATACAAGGAAACTGTTGTCTGCACATCACAGGGTACTTGTACATATGAACACACAACACTTATGATAGATAGCATGCACAAATCCTGGGCAAACCCAAGCCAGGCAGAGGCCCAGCACAGATGGGAAAGTTGGGCAGGAAGCCCAAGCTGTAGCTGAGAATCTATTGACAACTGATACATCCTGGGAGGAGAGTGACTTTTTCTTATTGGTGTGACACCTGGTAGGCTGACCAGACTCCAGGAGACAGACCTATACCCAGAGCACTGAGAAACACAAGTTTGAGTCAATAGGACTTTATAAAAGGACAATAGAGGGGGCTGGAGAGATGGCCTAGCGGTTCAGAGCACCGACTGCTCTTGCAGAGGACCCGGGTTCGATCCCCAGCACCCACATGGCGGCCGAGAACCGTCTGAAACTCCAATTCCAGGAGAACTCCAGCTCCAGGGGAATCCGAGACCCTCTTCTGACCTCTGAGGCATTGCACTACACGGGTGCACAGACTTGCATGCAGACAGTACATTCATACACATACAGAAATAAATAAAATTAATAAAAAAAATTAAAAAAAAAAGGACAATAGAGAACATGGGGGGGGGGAAGAGAGTAGAGAGGGTATGAATACAATAAAATACATGGTATAAACTTCTCAAATCAATAAAAATCCTAAACAAGATTTTAAAGCATGGCAGCATGTTTCATTCAAGCACTGCATATTCTATTAAAAGAAACTAAAAAAACAAACCAAAAAATCTATTGGTGGAAAAGAATGTAGGGTCTAGGGCTACTTGGTAAAACCACACCATCTAGGCCTCCAATTTCTCATGGAAATGAGAAAAATAACATACTTTAGAACTTGAATTTTTACAATACCTTCCTCTTTCTCCATGTCCTATGTCAAGTATACTTTTAAATGTACCTGAACGTTTCTTTTTAGTTCTTAAAAGAAAAAAAAAAAAAAACTCCACTATCAGAAAGGCTGTGTCAAAAATAAAACAGTAAGTTATAAATTTACCTTCCGTCATACTCTAGATGGTTTTCTTACTGGTACCAAGAGCTTTATTGACCCCCCCCCCAAATGGAACTTGGGAATTATTAAAAAAAAATGAATGAACATGAAGAATAATATAGGCTAAAGAGGTTTTTTACTTGATCTGATGCCAACAGTTAAAAACAAGATTCTTTAACATGCATTCTACTTTGTCCTTCTTATTATAATTATGAAAAAATAGAAGCAGGCAGGGAAGGTTCCTTGCTGGTAAATTGAGTTCCTTGGGGAAAAACCAGAGGAGAGAGACCAATTTCGTTGGGGGAAATTATAATATTGTAATCATGATGATGGATCCCAAGCAAGGGGAAACACATGGCAACAATTTAAATGTTCCCTGTGGAACTCCTGCTTTCAGGCCTCGGGGCCTCTTAATTGTCAGACTGTTTTCACAGGCCAGCCAAGTGCTCTGCCCCTGCAGGCAAGAACAAGAGGCTGGGAGTCATTCTTTGTGCTTCAAGGTGGGACCTGTAGGCTTATCTCTCTAATAATGAGACATCTTCCAGTGTCCTATAGTTCATGTATTATTGGGAGAGTCCATGTGGTTGGTTAAAGAGAATTTGTGAGTTCAAGGCCAGCCTGGTCTACAAAGTGAGTTCCAGGACAGCTGGGACTACAGGGAGACCCTGTCTCGAAAAGACAAAAAAAAAAAAAAGCATTTGGATGAAGTGTTTTATTTAATACTCCACCCTGTGCCTTATATTCTTTTTCTAATTGACTCAGATTCCATCTGAACGGTGGGAATTTGTTGAATACTGTCTTTAAAGAGCATTATAAACGTTACCTTTAGATGAGTTTGACATAGACTCTATCTGTTTTGAAGAAGGACTAGTTTTTGGAGTTCTATTCGAAGGTAAGACATTATGTATGCTTATCTTTCTCCCTCAAATGTAAAGAAGGAAAGTTAAAACTTTGTGAAGTTATGATATTTCCAAGAGAAATTTTCTTATGATATTTTGAATTTCCATTTAACTTAGCTTCCTGGAATTTTGTAAGTAGATAAAAGTAATGTACTTTTGATGTTGGTATTTGGCAAAGGGATTATCTTACTCTCTCATGGGTCACTGGGGCTCTGGCAGGAGTTTTTCAATAATATGACAGACTGATTCTGATTATGAACTGTCAGAAACCTGTGATTGATTGAAAGGAAAGAAAACATGCTTTCGAGCTGCTAGTGGGATAAGACATTCTTGGTCATTTGGCTAAACTGACTTTTTTGGAACTGTGACAGGAATCAGACTTCAAGAGCACATGTACACATTTTGTGGTTCAGTTTTACATTTGGTGTCAGAATTCTGGCTTGATGTTACTGAAGTTCAGTTAATCCCTCTAAAGTGAGAATACTAGTACTTCTTGCCTCATGGAATTATGCTATTTAAATGACATAATTTATCAAAGTGCTTTGCCCAGTAAGCGCTGTTAGTTCTATCATGGCGCAAAACCAGGCACGTGAGGCTTAGTCACTCCAGGAACATATTTTCTTCAGGAATTGTCAGGACTGGCTACCTGTTGGCACATGGTGGGGCAGCCAGCAAGATGGTGACTGAGGTACGCCCCTTTATAGCCACTGGGCGGGATATCAGGTAAAAAGGAAGGGGTCATAAGATTGGCAGCCTCTGGAGGAAGTGGACATTTGTGTGTCCCTTGGGATTCTGGGAAACCCAGATCTAACAAGTACTAACTTTTGTCATTGGGTTTATAACAATATCTCAAGATCTCAATGTTTTAGTGTGGAAATTTATAATTGCTTATGCAGGGAAAAGAGACAGGAAGACATTTATTCCTACCATACACGCTGAGAAGTTTGCTGATGCATGAACTCAAGCCAGCTATTTTGTGGTCTCTGTTCTGTTCCCACCATCTGTATTTCTCTATCCCCAGCCTGGCTAACCAAGCTCTTCTCTGCTCCTGAGCTCCATTTTCAAGTCCTTACTCATATTCTCTTCCTGCTCACTACTTGAAGTTCCTTCAATTGGAAGTGGTATTCTCTCTGATAATTAATTAATTAATCTCTTCATTAAGTCTGAAATTACTATAGCTCTTCTTTCATTCTTTCCTGATTCCTTAACTGGTGATCTTTACTTTCCTCTGAGCATCACTGGTACTCTGAAACAATTTGAAACAATTTCTAGTGCTGTGATATTTATCATTGAAGGACTTAGTTCTATATTCCCACCAAATTGCATATTCTGTCTGGGTCATGGCCTATAGGACACATTCTATCCTCAGCCTGTTCCCTACTACCCAGAGCTGCACAGTGGACCTCCACGACATCTATCCCACAGGCTTGACCACACCTTTGCCTACGTCTGTCTTAGTCTCCTCACTATATTGAGTTAACAACCTGCCCCACTTCAGTTCACTATTCTGACTCAGATGGAAGTTCTTTTTGAGATGCATTTATTGTATGCCATGACCCTGTGTAAACACTGCCCAAAGCCCCAGTCCTCTGACAGGGATGTGTTGTATCACTCCCTTACAGGCTGGTCAGGTTATGCTTTCCTAATCCCCTATAAGATCTCTTGGTCCTAAAATTCCCTTTGGTTTTACTATATAGAGCCACCCATAGTTCCCCACCAAACAGTCCCTTCAGTTTTCTGGACATTTCTTCATAATGTTACTCCTCTTCACCCAACTAGATTTTAGTAATTCTTCTAGATTAGGTTCAAATGAAATCTTCCCTTTCCTATTTTTAGGTACCTGTAACATTTGGTAGATATTCCAGTGTTTCTCCCACTATATTCTAGGTGTTTGCATGGCTCTTCTCATTTATCCATGGGCTCTTTTGTCTAATCTTCCCTTCCCACACGCTTCAGCATCTCTTTAGCCTTAAGCAGTAGCTGAAATAGCATGTGCTCCATTTTGTTTTCAAAAGTAGACTGAACAAGCTGGGCGTGGTGGCGCATGCCTTTAATCCCAGCACTTGGGAGGCAGAGGCAGGCTGATCTTTGTGACTTCAAGGTCAGCCTAGTCTACAGAGTGAGTTCCAGGACAGCTGAGGCTACAGGTAGACCCTGTCTCAAAAAGAAAAAAAAAAAAGTAGACTGAACAACAACAACAAATGAATGACAATGTTTTAACTGAAGCATTTAAATGCTTCAAAGAAATTTGAAAATATTTCAAAGAAATTTAAACACTTAAAATAATCACATTAGTTTTAGACTAAAAATTCCCTAAATTCTGTTTACTCTGAAGTCCCAGTGGTCAATTCATCTCATAAAATATTATTTTTCTGTGACTATTTTGAGAATTACTCAAAATTTTCTTAATGTGAACCAAAGTTCAACAGTTTATCTTCTAGAAGTTTCCAGTGGAATACATTGCTGACAGAAGTACAGCTAAAGTATATCTCATTTTTAAGTCATGAGACATGAAGAAAATTAATAGCAATCACCTACAAAAGATAAAATGATTCTGTGTACAGCTTAGTGTTTAGAAGCATGAAGTTCATGGATAGGAGGATGGATCAATGGACTTTTGCCAATGTACTCACTAATGAAGTAGATTTGGTAGTTGAATTAAAATGTTTCTCCCTCTTCCTCCTCCTCTTCTTCCTCATCCTCCTCCCCTCCTCTTCCTCCCCTTCCTCTTCCCCCTCCTATTCCTCCTCCTCCTTCCCTTCCTCTTCCTCCTCCTCCTCTTCCTCCTCCCCCTCCCCCTTCCTCCTCTTCCATCGCCTCTTCTTTCTTTTCTTTTTTTTTTTTTTTTGGTCTTTTTCGAGGACAGGTTCTCCCTGTAGCCCCAGCTGTCCTGGAACTCACTCTGTAGACCAGGCTGGCCTTGAACTCACAAAGATCCGCCTGCCTCTGCCTCCCAAGTGCTAGGATTAAGGCGTGTACCACCATGCCCTGATCTTTTTCTTTTTTCAATTTTTAATTTTCTAAAAAAAATTTATTTATTTTTATGTGTATGAATGTACTGTCTGCATACAGGTTTGTGCACCCGTGTCGTGCAATGCCACGGAGGTCAGAAGAGGGCATCGGATTCCCCCTGGAACTGGAGCTAAAGATGGTTCTCAGCCACCATGTGGGTGCTGGGGATTGAACCTGTGTCCTCTGCAAGAGCAGTAGACGCTCTTAACCACTAGGCCATCTCTCCAGCCCTTAAATTTTTTTACTTATAAATAATTTTATTATTTTTTATGTGTATGAGTGAGTGTACTGTCTGCGTGTAGGTTGGTGCACCAGTGTCATGCAATGCCGAGGCAGTCAGAAGAGGGTGTTGGATTCTCCTGTAACTAGAGTTAAAGATGGTTTTAGCCGCCATGTGGGTGCTGGGAATCGAACCTGGGTCTTCTGCAAGAGCAGATGGTGCTCTTAACTGCCGAGCCATCTCTCCAGCCCCTCCTTCTTTCTTTTAACCCTAACCCCTCAATATCTCTAGAGTTCCAAGCTATAACGCTCAATTATGCTCAGTTAGTTGGTTTGCCTTTGAGTCTTGGATTCTCATTTTAGATTGCATCCTGAGTGTTCTACAGAAATTGATGTTCTGCTGCTGTTTCTCAAGAGTTAATGGTAAAAACTTCAAAGTCTTGGATCCTTTAGATGGAAAAAAGTTGGAAACTTCTCAGTTATTTGTGGTATAGCTGGTTTAACTGAAATTATTTGAGTTGTACTGTTACCTTATTGATTTATTTTTCTTTGGGGGGACAAGATTACCAATTGGAGGCGAGGGCTCCTTGATATCCAATTTTAGTGTCTCATTTGTCCTCTTACTACAAATACAGAGTTTCCTTTTCTAAAGGTGCTGATTCAGCATTCTAGGATTTTTGGAGAGTGATATTTTGGATTTGTTGTTGTTGTTGTTGTTTAATACCCAGTATTAGTTTCCTGATGGCTTTGAGTAAAAATGAAAAGGTATGGAGAAAACTCTTGAAGAATAGTTAAATATTCAACCTTTTCTTGAGCCAAACTGAGTGCCTCCCTTTTGGGCTGAGATCAAATATCAGTCAAAACATTTTCTAATCTGCGCCCTTTAACAGGGTTCTTTTTGAGGACGCCATGAGGAATTTGAGGTTTGGCCTTCTTTTTCACAAAGGAGTTGCCAGAAAGGAACACTGGAAGTCATCTAGGAGTACGTGTACCATAAGGCATCTTTAGTTTTGTCACAGTGGATCACTGAAATAGCACTTGCTGGCTTTAGCTATGTGTGAGCATGTGCCCTCCACCAGGCCCACATTTCTCTGGATCGTGTAGACACCATCTGGCTCCTTCATTCCCTCCAGCTGACCAGGCTCCAGTTCTGATTTCCACCTGAAGTGACCTTAAAACACATCCTTTCAACTCATCATAGGTGGGGCACATAGCCCTTCCCCACCTTCCCATTCTGCGCACCCATTCAACTGGTCACAGTGGGATACACAGCCCTTCCCCACCTTTCCACTCTGCTGACCCATTCAACTGGTCATAGGGGGGCACACAGCCCTTCCCCACCTTCCCACTCTGCCCACCCATTTAACTGGTCATAGGGGAGCACACAGCCCTTCCCCACCTTCCCACTCTGCTGACCCATTCAACTGGCCATGGGGGGGGGCACACAGCCCTTCCCCACCTTCCCACTCTGCCCACCCATTCAACTGGTCATAGGGGGGCACACAGCCCTTCCCCACCTTCCCACTGTGCTCACCCATTCAACTGGTCATGGGGGGCACACAGCTCTTCCCCACCTTCCCATTCTGCTGACCCATTCAACTGGTCATAGGGGGGCACACAGCCCTTCCCCACCTTCCCTCTCTGCTGACCCATTCAACTGGTCATAGGGGGGCACACAGCCCTTCCCCACCTTCCACTCTGCTGACCCATTTAGCTGGTCACAGGGGGACACACAGCCCTTCCCCACCTTCCCACTCTGCTGACCCATTCAACTTGTCATGGGGGGGCACACAGCCCTTCCCCACCTTTCCACTCTGCCCACCCATTCAACTGGTCATGGGGGGGCACACAGCCCTTCCCCACCTTCCCACTCTGCCCACCCATTCAACTGGTCATGGGGGGGCACACAGCCCTTCCCCACCTTCCCACTCTGCCCACCCATTCAACTGGTCATGGGGGGGCACACAGCCCCTCCCCACCTTCCCACTCTGCTGACCCATTCAACTGGTCACAGGTGGGGCACACAGCCCTTCCCCACCTTCCCACTCTGCTGACCCATTCAACTGGTCACAGGTGGGGCACTCAGCTCTTCCCCATCCTCACCCTTCTTTCCTCAGCATCTCTACTTGTCATGCCAAATGGAAACCATTTTCTCTACTTTCCAGAATGCTCCTTAGCAAGCTCCTTATCCACAGCCAACCTAATTTCTTACTACTTTTTGAAATGAGCTAAAAAATTTCCCATTTCTCAAAGTAATAAATTTTAGCTTATGCTTCAGAATCAGAGTGGGTTGGTAAAAACCAATCAAATCAAAGTAAGCCGCTGACTTGAAACTTTCTAGACTCTGTCTGGGAATACGTGTTTTAAAAAGAATTCCTGCAAATGATTTTTCCCATTACTATTGAGTTATTCTTCCTCAGTACCATACATGTATACAGCATACTCTGGTCATAGTCACCACCCCCATCTTATCCTTTTCCCACCTCCACCAATCCCCACCCAAGACATTCCTTTCCCATTATCCTGCCTTTTAGTTTTGTTTTTCATTGTGTTTGTTGCCCACTGGATTTTTTGGCCATTGTAGGTATGGAGCTATCCACTGAAACATGTGCGATTTACACTCAAGACAATGATTTCTTCTCAGCAGCTATCAACTGCCAGTGTCCCCTGAAAGGGTCAGTGCCCCCCAAAGAATTCCTCCCCACCTATGATTAAATATTGACAAACCCAGTCTCTTGTAGGCCCCACAACTGCTTAGAGTTCAGGAGTACCACAACCGTATTACACCCAGAAAGCCCTTCACCGACTCACTCCTTCCCCAGGCCCACTCCTTAACTTTCTTTCTCTTTCTACTTCCACCATGTCCCCTGAGCTGTGGAACAGGGATATGAAATTCTCCTTTAGGAATGAGCACTCAACAGTCATTTAATCTTAGCACCTTGAACTGAGAATAGGTGATTTAGAAAATGTATCCAACATCTCTCATCCTTCTCTGAAACTGTAAATTACAAAAGCCAATGGGAAAATGGCAAGACAGTTTCAAGAAATAAGGTTGCGATCCAGAACTAGTACAGTGAAATGGTTATGAAGACATCAGATGCTGCCAGAAAGATGAAATGGACCTGAACGTTTTCCAAGCAGGCGTCTCTCTGGAAGTTACCACATGGCAGTACTCTAAACAGTTCACATCTGTTACTTCATTTCTTTCTCATATTGATCTAATATAGGTCTAGGATGTCATTTTAAATTAAAGAAGGGGTTGGGGGAGATGGCTCAGTGGTAGATGGCTTTCCATACAAATGTGAAGACCTGAGTTTGAACCTCAAATATCCATTTGAAACCGAGTGTGATAGCACTGTATTCTGATCCAGTGTTCTTAGGGAGAGATGGGAGTGGAGGCAGAGGATCCTGGGAAGTCGGTGGTGAGCTAAGAGACCTTGCCTGGGGATCCGTGCTAGACAAGGACAGGTGCCGCGGTTGTCCTCTGTTCTCCATATATACATCCTGGCACACATGGACCCACATTCACACACACAAACATGGACACACACATGTACATGCACATATGCCATATATATATATATATATATATATATGCATATATATATGTAGACACACATAATCATACACAAAAATATTTTCTAAATGAGGAAACTGCAATTTAGACTGAGAAGCTTACCTCGAGTCTTCTACGTTTCTTGCCTCTTCTCATCCCTTTCCTCTTCCTTTTCATTTTCAACTATCTGGTAGACAGAAATGACTGTGGCCTGCGTGACCACAGTGTGATGTCCTTGCTTCTGCCTCGTGTCGTCTTTTCCAACAGGTGCAGCCCTGGTCCCTTGCTCCTCTCTTCCCACTTCACTCACATTTATTTGTTATCTTTCTCTCCAGTCTATGTGCCAAATAATTACACTTTTGGTTTATAGATCTACAAGATTTGATTCTGCTTTGTCTCTTCTAAAGCTAGTTTGTTTTATTTTATATTATGCACAACTCTCAGAAATGTATAGAAAGCAAATTTCTACTCCCTTATTTTGTAGTTTTCTCCCACAGTTTGAGTTTTCTGCACATCTATGCCTTTGCTATCCAACATGTTGCTGGATATTGTACTTAACTACAACCTTGCTGACTTCTTACCAGTGACTTTGGTGGTTCATATTTATCCTTATTTTATAAAACATTTCTACTGATGTGTTTTGCTTTTTCAGTTAATCCCTCCATGTTTTTGCTCATTTTTTCAGTATGTGAGGTCCATTGGTTAGACAGAATATTCCTTTTTAATTTGAATTAATGCAAGGCATTTTGACTCTTCACTTTTTAAAGATCAGCACTAATGCTAATTTCCTCTATCACTGTCTAAAGTTTCCATGTTCTGCTTACTAAAACAAGGACCTCCCTATATTTTTGACCTCCCTTGCTCTGACCTCATCTGCTCAGCTCCCATCCCTCCAGCTGCACATTAGTTTCTATTGTCTTTGCTCTTTAAGATTTCAGACAGCAGTTGCACAGGAAATAAGGTCAACAGTCGACAAATGGGACCTCATCAAGCTCAAAAGCTTCTGTATAAGGAAAGAAACAATCAAGGAAGTGAAGAGAAAACCCACAGAGTGGGAGGAAATCTTCACCAGTGATACATCTGACAGAGCATTAACATCCAAAAATATATAAACTACTCAAAAAACAAGTAAGAAAGCAAATGCCCTACTCAAAAGATGGAGTAAAGATCTGAACAAAGACTTCACCAGTGAGGAATTAAAGATGGCTGAGAAACATCTTAAAAAGTGTTCAACATCGGGCTGGAGAGATAGCCTAGCAGTTAAGAGCACTGACTGCTCTTGCAGAGGACCTGGGTTCCATCACCAGCACCCACATGGCGGCTAAGAACCATCTGGAACCCGATTCCAGGAAAACTCCAGTTCCAGGGGAATCTAACACCCTCTTCTGACCTCCGCGGCATTGCACAACATGGGTACACAGACCTACATGCAGACAGTACATTCATACACATACAAAAATAAATTTTAAAAAAGTGTTCAACATCATTAATAGTTAAGGAAATGCAAATTAAAACCACTCCTCAGATATCATCTCACTCAGATATGACTGGCTAAGATCCAGAAAACAAAAGACACCAAATACTGGAGAGGTTGCTGGGAAAGGGGAACGTTCATTCACTGCTGGTGGAAATGTCAACTTGTACAACCACTATGGAAAGCAGTGTGGAGAATCCTTAAAAGACTCAAAATGAGCCTACCACCTGACCCAGTCATACCACTCCTGGATATATACCCACAAGACTCATCCTACCACAAAGATCCATGCACATCCATGTTTATTGAAGCTCTCTTCACAATAGCAAAGAACTGGAACCAACCCAGAAGCTCCTCAACAGATGAGTGAATGACAAAAATGTGGTACATCTACACAATGGAAAGAAAGTGGTAAAGAAAGATGACATCATGACCTTTGCAGGTAAATGGATGGAACTTGAAGCCATTATACTAAGTGAAGTAATACAGTCCCAGAAAGAAAGAAAGAAAGAAAGAAAGAAAGAAAGAAAGAAAGAAAGAAAGAAAGAAAGAAAGAAAGAAAGAAAGAAAGAAAGCCGGGCATGGTGGTGCATGCCTTTAATCCTAGCACTCAGGAGGCAGAGGCAGGCGGATCTTTGTGAGTTCAAGGCCAGCCTGTTCTACACAGTGAGTTCCAGGNAAAAAAAAAAAAAAAAAAAAAAAAAAAAAAAAAAAAGAGAAAGAAAGAAAGAAAGAAACAGCGAATGGTTTTCCTCATTTGTGGATGCTAACACCAAATCCCCAGTTGAAAGGCAAGCTGAACATTATTGTTATATTTCTGTTTATCTGAAAGCGACTATGTTGTTATAATGTAAATCTCTCAATGGACTCTAGAATCTACCCACCACTTATTTTCAGACTCTGTAATTACTGTATATGGGTGGAAAGTATGTATACATATTTTAGATTAATATAAAGTTAATGGAGGAAAATGTGAATTCCTAAACAAACAAACAAAAAAAAAGACTGAGAGAAAGATCCAGGACAGTTATGACAGAACGCATGATTGTGGGTGGGGAGGAAACATCAATAAAAGTATAAAAAAATATTTCAGTGGCTGTATGAGCTTTCATCCTCATTTAAATGAAAATGACTTTGCAATAATTTTTATTTTGTTTTATTTTGGTTTTTGAGATAAGGTGTCACACTATAGCCGAAGCAGGACTAGAAGTAACTATGTAGTGCAGGCTAGCCTTACAGTTACTGTGATTGTACTCCCTCAGTGTTCTGAGCATTGGGATTACAGTTACTGTGATTGAACTCCCTCAGTGTTCTGAGCATTGGCATTACAGTTACTGTGATTGTACTCACTCAGTGTTCTGAGCATTGGCATTACAGGTATGTGTCACCACACTGGCTAAGGCATCACCAAATTTTATACAACCTCATTTGCTATATTTTACCACACCTTTCTAATTCATTTCTCTTCTTGAAATATATCCTCTAAGAATTCTTTCAAAGCTGGTAGATGTAGAATAAACTTTCGAATTTATAAAAATCAAACCTTCACAATTATGGAAAAATACAGCTGCAAACAAAATTCAATCTCCTACATATCATTCCTGTTCACATACTCAGTACCTAACTCTAAGTCATAGCCTAAATGATGTACCAGCCAGGAACATCCAAAATGAGTGAATAAATAGTAATGATCAGATGTGTGCAAATACCTACATTTTGGAGAACAGACTCCATAATATAAAACCGCTCTATTCATTTCCAAATTAACATAGCTGATTCCAGGAAGTCCTGGGTCACTGTGCATGAGCACTTTAATTCACCTCATTTTCTTAGTGACATTCCTTCTATACGGTTCTTCTAATTAGCTCATTTCAGTCTGAAAACAGCATAAAAGGAAGACAACAAAATCCTCTGTCATATTTTTAGAGATAAGGAATCCCAAACTTGGAAGTTTTGCCTCAAGTTTAATAACCAAAATCTTTGTCCTCAGGTGACAACTACAAACACTCTCTGATACTTCTTTATGCTGAAAAGGGATGAGAATGCGGCTCAGCGATACAGCTTCCTGCCTAGTGTTCATAAGGCTGGGTTCGATTCCCAGCATGGGGTGGAGGCAGGGAATGAAGGGCAAACACAGACAACCGGTGCATGTGAGTTCAGGAGCAGAGACTTTCCATCCATCCACCCTAACACTAATGATTGAGTAATCTGGCACAACAATTAACACATAAAACAACTCAATTCACTAAGTGTTTCTTGATGTTTAATGTTGTGTTGGCATATTTGAAATTTATTAGGAAGAAGAGCAGGTAATGAACAGAAATAAAAATGCTACAACATGTTTCCAAGAATTTCCCAATCACATTGTACCTGTTTATCAAATTTGTCTCACTTCCTCCTCAGAACACTCTTGAATTCATAAAACCTTTCTATAAGTTCATGATAGACATGACTCTTTTCCAATCTCATTGTCCTTTTGATTCTGTATGAAAAAAATAATTAATTTTTTTTCTCAGCAGTTGTTCTTTGCATTTGGCCAAGTACAATTCTCTGCAAAAGAATCTTCCCTGACCAAGACTGAGGGGAGGACTAGCCTGTGGGGAGCACTAGACTGAGGGGAGCACTAGACTGTGGGGAGCACTAGACTGTGGAGAGCACTAGACTGTGGGGAGCACTAGACTGAGGGGAGCACTAGACTGAGGGGAGGACTAGCCTGTGGGGAGCACTAGACTGAGGGGAACACTAGACTGAGGGGAGCACTGGACTGAGGGGAGCACTAGACTGAGGGGAGGACTAGCCTGTGGGGAGCACTAGCCTGTGGGGAGCACTAGCCTGTGGGGAGCACTAGCCTGTGGGGAGCACTAGACTGAGGGGAACACTAGACTGAGGGTAGCATTGGACTGAGGGGAGCACTAGACTGAGGGGAGCACTAGACTGAGGGGAGCACTAGAGTGAGGGGAGCACTGGACTGAGGAGAGCACTGGACTGAGGGTATAAACATACATGCTTAGGAAGGAGTTTCATAGCATATCTATTTACCAAAACAGAAGCAGGAAGTTGTCTCCTAGGGCCTGTGACTTCCCCAGTGCTGGGCCTTTGACCTGGTCCAAAGAACTAGTCCTGAATTCCCTCTAGTGGAACAGTCCTCAGATCCATTCTATAAGCAGCTGGTTGCCCCTATGTGATGGTTAGCTTTGATTGTCCACTTGACAATGCAGAATCACCTGGGAATGTAGTCTCAGTGGTAATTACCTAGAATAGGCGGGCCTGCAGGTATTAGAGACTTTCTTAACTAGGTTAATTGAGGTAGGAAGATGCACCCTGAATGTAGGTATCACTACTTCCCCGACTGGGCCCTAAAATGAACGGAGACGCTGAGCACTGACATGCATGAATTCTTTGCCGTTTGCTCTAGCCTGTGGATATTATGTGACTACTTCAAGTTCCTGCCTCCTTAACTTCTCTACAATGATACAATAAATTGGAATTGTGAGTCAAATTAATCCTTTCTCCTAAGGTTGCTTTTGTCAGGGTACTTTATTACAGCAACAGGCACAAAACTGAGACCCGCACCCCGTAACGATCATGCCATCATTGCCCCGGTAGGCACATCTTGCCTTGGAGGTTGGTGTTGCAGCATGCAAGGTCCACAGCTGGGGAAAACCATTGATGACTTCTCTTCCCCCTCTAGCTACATTGCAACTTTCAGCAGCATGATTTCTCCATCCTGTATCCAAATTGTGTACAGTCTTCAACAAGAGGGTCTAATCATCTAGTTCTGGCGGACAGCCAAGAACTGTGGGATAATTTAAACCTTATTTTGAGTGGACTGTTCCTGAACATTAGACAGGCTGTCAGCCACAGCCACAGAAACGGAGCTATGGATCCAGCTACCCCATTGGTCCAATTTACGTAAGGGGAGGGACTAAGGGCTTGAAAAGCCTGGAGCAAGGGTGGGGGTTTCTGGGATCCTGCGGGCATAATGGTGGGTGGAACTGCAGGGAGCCCTGGCCGGATATGGACCTGGCTTTAGGCACCATGACGTGGCCTAAGTGGAGGCTTCTTCCATTCCCGCTATAGAACTGCCGATTAAATTCGCTAATTAGATTCTGTTCTCTGTCCATTTATCTGAGTCTGAAGCGGGATGGGAGAAGAGGCGGTTTGGACGCCAGGGCATGCATCTGAGCTAAGCACACACTACTCTCCTGAGAACGGAATATTTACTAAGTAACAAAAACCTGTATTATTTTAACAACTCAGAGAAGTATCCCATGCCTAACATTGGGATTTCCATTTAATATCCCATGACTTTCGGGATCAGAATTATCCACACATGCAGGATAACTCTATGCAAAATCTTTTTTAAAATTATGTATTTTATTTAGCTCATAATGTAGATTTCCATGCGTCTTCTTCATGCATCCATTTTTTTAACAAAGCCTTCCCCCTTCTCTTCCTGTATCCCACCCTCCAACTCCGTTCCTGTTTAAACCTTGTTTCCTCCAGTGTCCCCTCCCTATACTTTCATATCACATGTGCTTACCATCCCCACTCTTCCTTGAGGTCCCTTCCCCCCAACTCCCTATGACCCCTTTCTAGTTTCCAGATGACTCTTTCTTGTTTGAATGTGGAGAACCTCAGACCATTTATCTCTTTGTCTTCAGCTTCTCATCGACTTGTAGAAAACAGGCCTCTTCTACATGATGTGAAACCTCCAATAAATAGCTGTCCACTTTTGCTGTTTTCTAATTAGTTCTTCACAAGGATGGTGTGAGATCCCTGAGCAGACGCCAAGTGTATATGGTAAGATGACCCAGAGAGAGCTCCAGGCTGGTTAGACACAGAGGTCCACCAGCTCCTGTCACCTCAGTTACTAACATGCAAGAATGGAAACTGGTGGATACTGGCTAGCTTTTAAAAGCTGGTGGTGCTGAAAGTGGGAAGGGTCTCGTCTTAGCCCTGCCGTTAGCTTTGCTTTTCTACGACTGTCAGTTTCAAAGAGAAATAAAGAAACCTGTGGAAGGCTGATACGAAGATAGTACTTACAAAGTACCTGGCACAGGGGCTCATGCCTGAAGGTGCTTCTGTGATGTCATCATTCCATGGCTTCCATCTCTCCTTATCCTGAATTCAGAGGCTAACGATTATTTATTAGATTATCAAATACTTGAAATCACTCTGATCCTATACTGCTTTCTCTTCATAGTTTAACTTAATGATAAATTATGAAACTGATTGGATTCAAACTTGGCTTCATGACTTAATTCCCCATTGATCTTTTTTTTTTTTTTTTTTTTTTTTTTTTTTTTTTTTTTTGGTTCTTTTTCGAGACAGGGTCTCCATGTAGCCCCAGCTGACCTGGAACTCGCTCTGTAGACCAGGCTGGCCTTGAACTCACAAAGATCTGCCTGCCTCTGCCTCCCGAGTGCTAGGATTAAAGGCGTGTGCCACCACGCCCTGCTTCCCATTGATCTTTAAAAAATTTTTTTAAATTTATTCTTGTATGTGTATGAATGTACTGTCTGCATGTAGGTTTGTGCACCCGTGTCGTGCAATGCGGCGGAGGTCAGAAGAGGGCGTCGGATTCCCCTGGAACTGGAGTTCTCCTGGAATTGGAGTTACCATGTGGGTGCTGGGGATCGAACCCGGGTCCTCTGCAAGAGCAGTCCGCTAGGCCATCTCTCCAGCCCCTCCCCATTGATCTTATGCATGGTATTTTAACTTTTTGAAGTGGATACTGGTATACATTTACTGTGAAGTTGTTGCGAGGCTTAAATGAAATCACATATGTGGCCAACCAGTGTGTACCTCAGGGCGAAGGTCAGATGTTGATAGTTCCATTGTTATGGTGATCCTGACTAGGCTAGTGTTCAGGGCTCCAGAACTGGGGAGACCCACACTGCAATCCAGGAGAAGTCACTGTCTTAAATGGCTGTGGATGGATTGCTGTATCAGCTTCTGGTTTGGTTTCCTGCTCTACAGAATTGGTGTCAGTAATATTCTGTGGGCAGCAAAATATTTGATAAAGGAACATTAGAAAAACTGCTTTCAAAAAGCAAAATGCTGCTTATGTGTTTATTGTTATTATCTAGGAGATCTGCCTCCCTCTGCCTCCCAAGTGCTGGGATTGAAGGCGTGTGCCACTACACCCAACTAAGAAGACTTTGGATTCCCCTGGAACTGGAGTTACAGATGATGGTTAGCCACCATGTGGGTGCTAGGAACTGAACCCAGGTCCTCTACAACAGCAGCAGCCTGTGTTGTTAACTGGTGAGGCATCTCTCCAGCCAGAAATCTTATTTAGTCACTTTCATAAAGTGAAATGATTAACAAAATTGTAACCAATGCTTTAAACTTACCATATTTTTATTGATGTTTTGTGTATTTCAGACATTGTTTTTCAGTTCAATTTAGACATGTTCCCCTTTCCCTTCCCCCAACCCACCCAAGATCATGCATTCTGCCATAAATGTCCTGCATCTTTCAGCCTTTTTTTTAATGTTGAGGAATTTACATTTTCCTCCCTTAATTTTATATTACTATAAAATATGAATACAGGGCTGGAGACATGGCCTAGCGGTTAACAGCGCCGACCGCTCTTACAGAGGACCCGGGTTCGATCCCCAGCACCCACATGGTGGCCAAGAACCGTCTGAAACTCCAATTCCAGGAGAACTCCAGTTCCAGGGGAATCCGAGACCCTCTTCTGACCTCCGCGGCATTGCACGACACGGGTGCACAGATCTGCATGCAGACAGTACATTCGTACACATACAGAAATAAATAAAATTAAAAAAATATATATATATAAAATAAAATATGAATACATAGCTTTCACCCATATACAGTAATTACAGAGTCTGAAAATAAGTGGTGGGTTGATTTTAGAGCCCATTAAGAGATTTCCATTATAACAACATAGTTGCTTTCAAATAAAAAGAAATATAACAATAATGTTGTTCAACTTGCCTTTCAACTGGGGATTTGGTGTTAGCATTCACAAATAAGGGTAACCATTTGCTGTTTTTTTTTTTTGTTTTTTGTTTTGTTTTTTTCTTTCTTTCTGGGACTGTGTTACGTCACTTAGCATAATGGCTTCAAGATTCCATCCATTTACCTGGCAAAGTTCATGATGTCTGTTTCTTTTTTTTTTTAAATTTTTATGTATTTTATTTATTTATTTATTTATTTATTATTTATTTTGGTTCTTTTAGAGACGGGTTCTCCCTGTAGTCCCAGCTGTCCCGGAACTCACCTGAGACCGCGGCTGGCCTTGAACTCACAAAGATCTGCTTGCCTCTGCCTCCCAAGTGCTGAGGATTAAAGGCGTGACCACCACGCCCGCCTATTTATTTATTTTCTTTTTTTTTTTTTTTTTTTTTATTATTTCTGTTTATATATGTATGGTAAGTATTGGTCTGCATGCAAGTTATGCACCCCGTGACGTGCAATGCCGCGCGGAGGTCAGAAGAGGGTGTCAGATTCCCCTGGAACTGGAGTTCTCCTGGAATTGGAGTTTCAGACGGTTCTCGGCCGCCATGTGGGTGCTGGGGATCGAACCCAGGTCCTCTGCAAGAGCGTCGGCGCTCTTAACCGCTAGGCCATCTCTCCAGCCCCTATTTATTTTCTATGTGTATGCATGTACTGTCTGCATGTGGGCTTGTGCACCCGTGCCGTGCAATGCCTCGGAGGTCAGAAGAGGGTATCGGATTCCCCTGGAACTGGAGTTCTCCTGGAATTGGAGTTACAGATGGTTCTCAGGCCCCATGTGGGTGCTGGGAATTGATCCCGGTCCTCTGCAAGAGCCGTCGGCGCTCTTAACCGCTAGGCCATCTCTCCAGCCCCGATGTCATCTTTCTTTACCACTTTCTTTCCATTGTGTAGATGTACCACATTTTTGTCATCCACTCATCTGTTGAGGGGCATTGGGTTGGTTCCAGCCCTTTGCTGTTGTGAAGAGAGCTGCAATAAACATGGATGTGCATGTATCTTTGTGGTAGGATGAGTGTTGTTGGGTATATACCCAGGAGTGGTATGATTGGGTCAGGTGGTAGGCTCATTTTGAGTCTTTCAAGGGTTTTCCACACTGCTTTCCATAGTGGTTGTACAAGTTTACATTCCCACCAACAGTGGATGAGTGTTCTCCTTTCCCCACAACCTCTCCAATATTTGGTGTCTTTTGTTTTCTTGATCTACCATATTTTAGGCATGTAATCTCAATTGACCCTCACCAAATCTCCTGAAGGATATATTGTAATTCTCCTTTTACTTTGGTGAAAATCAAGATTCAGAGAAGCCAGGAAACTGGTTCAATTGCAAGAACTGGAACTGGAAATCAGGAAGGTGAAATCAGAGGCCAACCTCTCAGTCCCATCAAAGCGGCACAGGGCAATGTTTCCGTTGCTTTGGTCTTGGCTCTGCCAAGAAGAGGTCAGAGCTCATGGTGGGAAAAACGGGGACTTCAAATTCAGTGAGTGAAACTCTGAAGTTTTAGAACAAATTCAAATAGTTTCTCCATTCCTGAACCAGGCTCCTGTTGGAGACTGTGGAGTCATGATGTGAAATAGGCATTGCCTTGGGCACAGTCCTGTGCTTCATCCTCATGGAATAAAAGGGCAGAACTGCTTAGTTTCCTCCCACACAACAGTGAGCCCTTTTCTCCTTAATTCTCTCTCTCTCTCTCTCTCTCTCTCTCTCTCTCTCTCTCTCTCTCTCTTGATCTTTTCGAGATAGGGTCTCCCTGTAGCCCCAGCTGTCCAGGAACTCACTCTGTAGACCAGTCTGGCCTTGAACTCACAAAGATCCGCCTGCCTCTGCCTCCCAAGTGCTAGGATTAAAGTCGTGTGCCACAACACCTGGCTTTCTTTCTTTTTTTCCAATGCAAATCTAGTGACAGTCTCCTTCTGCTCCTGCTTCCCAGGCTTGGCACTTTTGAAGTCATATTTTTTTATTCCAATGCTACATCATCCTTTTTTATTACATGTGTATAAAATCATATATATATATATATATATGTATATAAAATCATGTATGGAGGTCAGAATACAACTTGTTGGAGTTGGTCCTCTCCTTCCACCTTCCACCATCTGCTTTCTGAGGCTCCATCCCAGGCTTTGTGACAGAAACATTTATTCTCTGAGCAATCCTGCCAGCTTCACACTGCTGCAGCCTAACTCTGGCATGACTGCACTTCACAGTTTGCTGAGACCCCCGTGACACCAAGTGGACTCTGGAAATGAGGCTTTTTCCTCCATGGCTTCTCCAACAAATCAATAATAAGATTATCACAATTCCCCTTCCTCCACTTTCATTTTTGCCCCACATACACTGATTTTAGACAGCTTGAGTGTTCAGTGTTCTGAATGCCTCACTAGTCTCCATCTGGCACTATAGCTATGAATGTATGGTTCCTGGCATGTCTACTAGAAACTTATAAGAATTATAGTTGATACCTATGTAAGGCTTATCACTTTATCAAGTACTCCCACACATATCTGATTAGATCACGTCCTCTTCATTCCGTAGGTGAGGAAACAAATTGAATGAGGAACCCTACTTTGGGTCACCAAATAGAACTATGGGATTTGAATGTTTGCTTCTTGATACTAGGTTTCTTTTTTTTTTTTTTATTGCCTTGCTCTCTAGATGTTATCTAATCTCTAACTGGTTGAACCTGCAAGATATAGTTTGCATAATTGTTGCAGAAACACCTTACACTGCCACAGTATCTTATAACATGCATGCATCTCATGTGACATTCAATGAAATTGCATTAGAAATTAACTCCATAATGTTGCTCTAATAATTTGAAATTTTAAAAAGTATTAAGAGCTTGATTTATTAAGGAAATGGAGTAGGTGTTTGGCCTATATTTTATGTTAATCTATGTGCCTAGAGAAAAAAACACACCTGTCCAGGGGCTGGAGAGATGGCAAAACAGTCAAAAACACTGTTTGGACTTGTAGGGGACAAGGAGTTTGGTTCTCAACACCCATGTGGCAGCTCTTACACGCTCTTCTGGGCTCCTCGGGCATTGCATGCACATGATACACTTACATACATGCAGGAGAAACACTCATACCTAAAATAAAAATAAATGAATAAAAATTAAAAAAAACTCATACCAGGCTGGGTGTGGTAGTACACACCTCCCAGCACTTGGGAGGCCATCTTGGATCTCTGTGAGATCAAGGCCATCCTGGATTACAGGGAGACCCTGTCTCAAAAAACAAAACAAAGCAAAACATAACACTCCCAATCAAACGTGAGCTTAACTGGGACTTAGGACTGAGCACCTGGCTCACATAGCCTCAGCTACTGCAGAGGCTGAGATAGAACAACCACTTAAGCTCAGGAGTTGAAGACCAGTATGTGCAACATAGCAAGACTCCATCCCACTCAAAAAAAAAAAAAAAAGTTTGAGTCTGAGCTAATGAGAGATCAAGGTGGGTCACCATCAGCCAGGTTCGTAGTGCTGGCTCTTAGAACCGCTTGGATTCCTATCTCCCCCCCTGCCTTTTAGGCAGAAACTGGCGATGGTCCATTGAGGATCTGAGTCTGCTTGAATGAAAAACAAACAAAAGCCCAAAGCAAGCCCTCTCTTGCCTGCCTTAGGAAACAGCATCCTTGTCCCCATGAGAGAGATTAGCTAATGAGGGTGTTCTCCATACTTGTTCTATGTCAATCATTTATTGCCGATGTGAAAGTTTTGCTTTTATACATTCAAATGTGAAAATGAAAGAATTTTGGTCAAGTGGACACATTAGTTTTCTTTGAACAAGAAATTAAACTTGTGGAAATGGAGGTTCTTTAGCTCCCACACAGTGAGTTAATCCACAAGCGTTGGGCTGGAATGTAATCCTGAAGAATCCTAATAAAAAGTAGTTTCCTCACTTCGAATCAAAGAAATATGCTCATGACCCCAGAAAAACACTTTCTTTTTTATGAGAGAATATTTCTCCTTTGACTATAACTTTAATTAAACTCTATTAACTTTAATTTAATTTAAGCTATTTAAATAGTTCAGATGCTATTAAACTCAAAGAACATATTTTTTTAAGGTATTTAGTTTCTGGGCATTTTTCCTCGCTCTCACACAGCTTTAATTACTATCCACTTATTGTTAAGTATATCATAAAATAAAATATAATGTATAAATTGCATTAATCTCCATAAAGTAAACTTGAAGCAGAGCAATAAACTAGGCAAAATCAGAGGTACAATAAAAAGTCAAACTTCATAACCATCTTCAAACACTTGGACCTCCATGGATGGTGAACAGATTTTATTGTATTCTTCTATTACCTCCATGGACAGGAGAGTGGACATTTTCACATACACTGCATTATTATGTAATATTCCCATCCTATTATGTGATTGCCTTTGTCTTTTTCCTCTCTGCTCCATTTTAATGTCTTTTCCCCAAAGTAGAGCTTCCTTGTATCTGTAATAATTTTCATAAGCTTGCCAAGTCATATATTTTCCTTTCATAATTACTTGTATAATTACAGCACCCTGGCACATATTAGTAACTAGGGAAACAGGGATTTTTAATTATATCCTAATGAACATTTGCAATTATACAATTTTAAAAATCCATAGAAAATTAAGAAAATGCTTTCCATCAAGTAAATTATTACTTGAATTCCATTTTCAAGAATACTAATCAAATAAGTCAACTCTACATAAAAAACATTTTCCTGTCACTGATGCTAAAGACATTAACCTTTGGAATATAGAACCTGTAATTCGTGAATTTGGAAGCAATTTTGGATGTCTTCAGGTTCATTTTTTCTGTGGTTTACTAACAGATGTTTTATTAAACCTTTTCTAATTTGCAGCACACACCAGTTAATGAGACATTGCTTAAATACCTCTTGGGATGTAATGTTTATTGTCTGTTCTGATGCTGAACAGTGCTAACAATTAGCACATAACCACTGAGCATCTAATATGTGCAAGACACTCTTGTACATTGTATATAGAATATAGCGCTTGATTCAAAGTGTATTTTTGTGCATACAGTGTCAACCATAAATAAAAGCTGTAACAAGTCCATATGAAGAAAATGGCCTGACTTGACTATAGCGTACATACGAGCTGTGTACACTTGTCACCTGAGTGGTTCAGATGCTCTGAGAGCTGAGCAGCTCCATCAGCTGTGCACACAGCAGGACAAGGATGACTCTAGGCCATGCTCTGTAGCCACTTGTTTGACCTTTGTCACTTTTAGGTCCACAAACTGAATATCTTTGATGTTATATATGAACTTTCACTTCCTGCCCAGCTACTTTTTATTGATAGCACAATAAAAAGACTAGAAATGTCATACGTGGGTTGGATTTGTGGCACAGCGCATATCTTGGCTCTCACATCTGGCCTTGGACAACAGACCAGTCAGGCTAGGCATCTCTCAGCCTGGCCTCAGTTTTCAGTCCTGTTGGGGTATTAAAGTCAAATACATGGGGATTTGTTGGTGACAGATATTTGAAAGGCTCCATTAAAAAAGCCAGTGATAAAGAAAAATAAAATCATGAAATTTGTAGGTAAATGGAAGGAACTAGAAACTGTCATACTAAGTAAAGTAACAGAATCAGAAAAACAAGTGATGTATGTTCTCTCTCATTAGTGGATCCTAGTGCCAAATCTTTAGATGTGATTATACATCCTGATGTAACCACAGGAATCGGGAAACTGGAGAGGAATCAAGTGGGTAGAGGGAAAGAAGGAGCTCAAGAGAGGGGGTAGTAGGAGGCAGGTGTTATCAAGGAGGAAATGGGGGAAAGGGAAGTAGTTTAACTGGGGAGGGAGGAGGGAGGATTATACAAGAGAAGAGGGAGGAGAGCTAAATAATTCTTCAGTATGTTTATAGCCGAAGGCTATGTAAGAACAACAACTAAAACAAAACAGAAACAAAAACAAAAAACACAAGGCAGGGAAACCTCTCTTCCTGTTGGTCAGGGTAGTCCAATACTGCCCATATAACAGGCTATTGCCACAGCCTTGATTGCCTCCCAGAACATGAAGAGAGGACCTTGTTGCTGAAGTCAGGACAAACTTTGGACACAGGATTTGGGGCAATGAAGCTGGAGCTGATCTGGAAGCTTCCTTCCTGGCCTAGTTCCCATAATAGTATCAGAGGATACTATGCAGACTGCCAAGGGAGAAAACCAATCAATGATCCCACCCAGCTGTAAAGTCTATGAACTACAACGATGAGCAGCCCAGCAAAAAATCTCTACTGGTGCAGTAGTGACACTTTTATCTTGTGGGTTATCAACAGCTGTCTAATGGGACTTACGGCCTGCTCAGTGGGAAGGAACTCATGTGTGGGACTGTAAACATAGCCAAAGACACATGGCTAGAGGTCATAAATTCTAGAAAAACCTACTTTTGTCACACCCAGAAACTAATATAATTTCTTACTGTATTCTAAATTTGTGTCCTTATATTTACAGACAACTCTGGGTCTCATTGCTCATCAAAGAAGCTTCTTTTTGCAACAAATGGAAACTGTGGTAAAATTCTACAACCCGTCAAATGCAGGGAACAAGTGTCTGTGACGTGCCCAGTCCTAAGTGGTACATTTATAATGCAACCTGCATGCCTAGGGCTTAGGGAACATAGTGGTGGAAGAATATTAATGCTCCTTTCAAATCTTAACAAAAAAGCTTCCTAATGTAACACATGGTGATTCACGGAGAAAGCCACAGGTAGCCAAGGTGCAGAGAACAAGAGACTGCGGAATGCTTATCCCTGAATAGGAGGACGCTTATATAACACCTCTGCCATCCAAGGCTCAGGGAGCATTGTGGAAGAAGGGTAGAAAGATTATAAGAGCCAAAGGTGGTGGATGACCATAACTTTCCAGATAGCTAGAAAGTTACTCATCTGAACATACATCAGTGATGACAGCATGCATAAGACCTATGCAAACTCAAGGCAGACACATTTCCAGCATAGAAGTGAGGAAGTGGCCAAGAAGGCCCAATCTTAGCTGAGAAACTATTGGCAACTGATAACTACTAGGAGAGGGAGACTTGGTTTTCTTTAATGGTGTGACATTTAGTTAACCAGGCTTCAGGGGATGCATGCAATATCAAAGGACATTCGGGGACACCAATTTGACTTGATAAGCCTTAATATATATGATAGAGTACTTGGAATCCAGAACTGAGGTGCTATAAGATGGGTGCACCAGAGGGTTTCTAAATATGAATACATTTTATAAAATTTGCAAAACTTCAGTTTAAAAAAATTAGAAAGAACTTCTGGTGGAGGGAGAAACTACCAGCCTTCACAATGGTTGAGGTCACCTTGAACATCCAGTATTTCATGGCCAGTCATTGGATAGCAGGGTTTTTAAAATTTTTAAATTTATTTATTATTTTTTATGTGTATGAGTGTATTGTCTGCATGTAGGTTGGTGCACCCGTGTCATGCAATGCCGTGGAGGTCGGTCAGAAGAGGATATTGGATTCCCCTGGAACTGGAGTTTCAGATGGTTCTCAGCCGCCATGTGGGTGCTGGGGATCGAACCCGGGTCCTCTGAAAGAGCAGTTGTCACTCTTAACCCCTTGATAGCAGTTATATTAATGATGAAAATTATCACATTCACATTGTTAATCAGAAAGGGCACAAGAATAGCATCAAAACTTATACATATCAAAACAATAATTGCATTGTGTTTTACTTGGAAGTAAAACATACATCCAAGTAATGTAGCACTATCAAACCAAATAAAATGATAACTCAGGTATTTTTAAAAATTACCATATTTTAAATGGTTTTATGTTGTTTCCTATTTTATGTATGGAATTGATGCATGTGACACCTATTTCTCCAACTCTGAAGGAATGTTTTGTGTATCTGGAGCTTTATTCAATGGGTTCCCAGGAATACATAGAATTTGGAATATTAGTTCTTAGATGTACTCTGTGAGATTTGTACTTTAGTCGTGTGTATGAGGAAATGGGCTTTCAAGAATTTTCCCTGGACACAATGCTAGAGGTGACAAAGATTGGGCTTGATACCAAATCTCTTTGACTTATAGTCACTTCTATGACTATGACTGAGCACAATCATTGCTCAAGCACAAGGAAGATGGTTTCAAATAAAGGCAGAAAAGTCTGAGGCAGCTGAATGAAGAACTGTGCTCACAGTGCCCACCAACCCCAGCCAACCATGCTGGTGGATATGTCTACCATTCTCCAAAGCTAACAGTGAGGTGAAAATAAAGGAGACAACAACAAAGGAAAGATTTAACTTCTGTTTTCTACAACAGACACAGAATTAATGTTAAATTTAGACTTTGAGTTGATTCCATTAATTAATACAACATTGCTTCTTAGTACTTTTTTTCTATTACTTTTTAATTTTTTTTCATTTTTAACAATAAGTAATAATTTATGAGTACAAGCATCCTTCATGTAAAACCAATTTGCAAGCAGTTGTGCCCAAAGCCACACAGCCCAAGGGTCCCACCATCCAGCTGGCAGGCTTGTATGTTCAATCAAGTTGATCAAATAAGTGTCCAGTCTTAGTACTTTTTTTAAAATTTTATTTATTTCTGTATGCCTATGAATGTACTGTCTGCGTGCAAGTTTGTGCACCCGTGTCGTGCAATGACACGGAGGTCAGAAGAGGGTGTCAGATTCCCCTGGAACTGGAGTTCTCCTGGAATTGGAGTTTCAGACAGTTCTTGGTATTTTTAAGCAAGATGTGGTGCTGCAGCAACATAGAGGCCCAGGCTTTCTAAGCACTGCATTAGATTTACCTCTTAGCCAGAGCAAGATCATCCTATAATTATTAATCTGGGTTCTCCAAGTGAAAGCAAGGATTGTCAGAAGCATTAATTACAGTAAGGTATAGGAAGGAGCAAATAATGCAGATGAGAAGCAAATAGAATGCTGTGTGTTATAAGGAAGGAGCTGTTTTATTTTATTATATCAGAGGAGGCTTTATATAAAAATAAGCTGACAATTTTCCTGGACATGTAGAGTTGAGCTTGGGGAAATTAGAGTTAAAAAAGGGATGGGCCTTGTCATAGTTAGCTTCAGCTATCAAGGTGACAAAAACCTAGAGTCACCTGGGAGGAGAAAAATCTCATTTATTGAATATACTCATGTTTTCTTTTCTACCATCAAGCCTTTTTTATTTTTGTGATTTTTCTTGCTTACAGAGTAAATCAGGATAGTTCTAAGCTTTATTTATTCTTTTTTTCCCCTGGAAAATATGATAAAAAACGGAGGAAGATGAGAGACTTTTGCTGTCCCAATGAGATATTTTCATCTTAGAAATCTGGAATTGGGGATTAGAGAGATGGCTCAGCAGTTAAAGGCTCATGTTTCTCTGGAAGAAGACCTGAGCTCAGTTCCCAGCACTCATATCAAGCAGCCCATAAACACCTTTAACTCCAGCTGCAGGGTTCCTTCTGGCCCTCACAGCCGCCTGCACTCACATGCACATAGCCATAGACAGACACACAGGCAATTATCATTAAAAATAAGAACAAAAATCTTTAAAAAGAAAGAAATCTGGAATTAGGTTCATGGATCAAGTTGTTAAACTACTAGAATTCAACCCTTAGGAATACCTGATGTTTTGTACAAAAATGGCGTGTAAAGAGAAAATAATGCTACAATTGTGCAAATGAAGTATGTATGAATAAATGAACATATAAATGAACACGGAAGGATAAGTAGAGAAGGAATGAAATGGAAAGGTGGGGCTGGTGGCTTTAAGGTTCTCCAATGTAACCATGCCTTATTCTCCATGTGAGTTCAAGGCCAGCCTGGTCTACAGAGTGAGCTCCAGGACAGCTGGTACTAAAAGGGAGACCCTGCCTCAAAAATACAAAAAAAAAAAAAAAAGGAAAAAACTAAAAAAGAAAAAAAATATGGAACCTTATATTTACAGACAAATATCCCAGTCACTCGTCTTCAAAGAATCTTCTTTTTCAACAGACCAAGATTATTACGGGGTTCCACAACTGGTCATACACAGAGATTGTATGTGAATTTCCCAAGCCTAAGTGGCACATCTATGATGTAACCTCGACACTTAAGGCTCATGGAACATAGAACAAGGGGTAAAGAGAACACTAGTGCATCTTTCAAGTCTCAATGAAGCTCTCTTATGCAACAGAGGGTCAGGAACACAAGAGGTCACAAATAGTCAAACTGTAGAGAATAAGAATATGCAGAGCGTGGGTCCTTGAACAGGACTCCTCTATTAAACTACCCCCACCCAAGTCTCAGGGACCATTGTAGAAAAAGGGGCAAAAATATTGTAAGAGCAGGAGAGTAGGTTCAAAACCATATGGAAATAGAGTCATACAAGCCCCCGGAACTTTGCTCATATGAACCTACAGCACTGGTGTCAACACGCACAAGACCCATGTAAACTCAAGCAGACAAAACCCCAGCACAGAACTGTGGAAATGGGCAGCAGGTTCCAGTCTTAGTTGAAAAATTATTAGCAGCTGATTAGTGCTGGGTGAGGAAGAGCTGATCTTTTCTTTTTGAGACAGGGTCTCTCTGTAGCTCTGGCTGTCCTGGAACTCACTCTGTAGACCAGGCTGGCCTCAAACTCACAGAGATCCGCGTGACTCTGCCTCCCAAGTGCTAGGATTAAAGGCGTGTGCCACCACACCCGTCATTTTATTTATTTCTGTATGTGTATGAATGTACTGTCTGCATGCAAGTCTGTGCACCCATGTCGTGCAATGCCGTGGAGGTCAGAAGAGGGTGTTGGATTACCCTGGAACTGGAGTTCTCCTGGAATTGGAGTTTCAGATGGTTCTCGGCCACCATGTGGGTGCTGGGGATTGAACCCGGGTCCTCTATAAGAGCAGCCCGCGCACTTAACCTCTAGGCCATCTCTCCAGCCCCAGAGCTGATCTTCTTAAGGGAAAGGACTCTGGATGGGCTTACTAGACCCCAGTGGATAAACATGCACTGAGGAAGATCTGAGGACAGCTTGACAGGATTGGCCTTCGCACAGATGACAGGATGTTTGAATTCTGGTTGGGGGGGGACTGTGGGGGGATGCTAATGGGGGAAGGGAACATAGAGGTGATTGGGATGTTCTGTGTACAGTACACAAAAATTCAATAAAAAAATAAAACTACCAAAAAAGTCAGAGAACGTATCCATAATCTTCTTTCTTATTTCCATTTCTTGAAAACAAGGGAAAAAAATAAAGTTTATTGTACCCAGCTCTCTACCAGCTATGAGGCTGGGATAGGACTATCTTATAGCTTGTTCCTAGGTAATATGTATGAAGGAGTCTAGTAATATCTCTTTCTCAACAAAAGGCATGCATTCACTAGGAGAGAATATTTTATACACATAGAGGGTGAGTACATGATTATTGCAAGTGCATCCCCTTTTATGCAACCATGAGAAAGTACCAAGGATACTGACACCAGCAAGTGAAAGGGGTTTGATGCCTAGACTCTACTGCCAAGCTGGTGTACAGGCCATGGACTGCCATCACTACCTTGCTTACTGCATGAAACTCTAAGAGCCCTTGTGTTTAAAGCAATAGAGTACAGATTTATGTATCTTGCACGCTAATTTTAGTAGATCACAAATGAGGACGTCTTAGATATAATACTTTTTAAACATTTTATCACATTGTCCTTATTTGCTGTGGGGAGGGGTGGAGTGCACACCTGCTGCTACCTGTATACAGAGGGCAAAGGACAGCTCAGTAGAGTCTGTTCTCTCCTTCCATCTCGTGGGTCCTAGAGATGGAACTGAGGTTGTTAGACATAGTGGCAGGTACTTTGACCAACTGAGCTATCTCACTGGTTCTAGATATAATACTTTTATAAATTTAAGATGATATTGGCTTTAAATCATTCATATTATCCAAATATTGTAATTCGTTCAGTCCCAGTGTAATTAATCTTAATTTCAAAGTATGTATTCAATAATGAATTTTCATAATTTCTAGCTCTAGAACACAGAATAACTTCTTTTTGAAAATATTTTATTTATGAAGTCCAGTAAGCACGCATCCTGTCTTGACCCCCCTGCACTGGCCTCCATGATACAACCCAGGTGGTCCAACAATGGCAACCTATATTCTGATGTGGAGCAAAAGTGCAGGATTGATGGTTATTTGGGTTTGCTGAGGAGGAACCTTCGAGCACTTCGTTAAGGAAAACATGACATCTTTTAGGAAAAAAATCCTCCAATTCAAGTGATATGTGTATGTATGTATGTATGTATGTATATATATGTATATATAACTATATATATGTATACATACTATAGCAATACAAATTGGAGAGAACAACAAAAGAACTGAAAAAAATGCTGGAAAGACTCAGAAAAAGATGCAGGACATTTATGGAAGAGTGCAGGGACTTGGGTGGGGTGGGGGGCATGGAAAGGGAAGTGACTCTAGATTCGACTGAGAAATGATGTATGACCTATGGAAAAAGTTTAATAAAAAAAATGGAAAAACTTTTATTTATTATTTTTATTTTAAGTGTATGAGTGTATTGCCTGCAATTAAGTGCGCCCATGTTGTGCAATGGTTGCAGAAGTTGGAAGAGGGTGTCAGGTCCCCTGAAACTGGAGTTAGACGTGGTTTTTAGCCTCCACGTGGGTGCTAGGAATCAAACCTGGGTCCTCTGCAAGAGGAGCCAGTGCTCTTAACTATGGAGCCATCTGTCCAGCTCCAGTGATAACTTCTCAACCCTGCCCATTCTCTAAACCTGATTTTCTTATCTCTTCTGTAAGAGGAAAAATAAATAAAAAGAGAAGGGAAAATCAGCATCTAGTAATTGGGGCTAAAAAGATACAGCAGAAGCCGGGCGTGGTGGCGCACGCCTTTAATCCTAGCACTTGGGAGGCAGAGGCAGGCAGATCTTTGTGAGTTCAAGGCCAGCCTGGTATACAGAGTGAGTTCCAGGTCAGCTGGGGACACAGGGAGACCCTATCTTGAAAAGAACCAAAAATAAAAAAATAAAAATAAAAAGATACGGCAGAATATTTTCAGGTTTCTAAGCATATATTTTAGAGTAAGGTAAACAGAAAAGTCAGCCACAGCTTGGACACAACAACTTTCTTCTAGTGGGTAAAATAATGTATATCCTCAACGAGGTAACACATAACAAGATAAATTAATTGTGCTTAGAAATCAGAGCATTTTTTAGCATCTCTGGGCGTTTGGTAATCTTGTCCAGTGATGTGGGTGAAGTCCAGGAAGATGAAATGATGATGATCGGGTCTGTGCTTGGCTTATAAGGGCTCAAGATGGTCACTTTCCCAAATGGGCAGCCTTCCATCAGGCCATGGCAGCTAAGTGGATCGAGGCTGAGGGAGCATCAATGCCTGTTGATACGGAGGGGAAACCAGTCTTCACCTTAGCTCAGAACAGAGCTGAGGACTGTAAGAAGGAGGGATTTCCCACCAAGTATCTAGAAAGTTCTCTAGTAATCTCTTACTGCTCTGAAACTACCTGTGGGTAAAGGAGAAGGTAAAGGGTTAGAAGACAACCCAGAAGGCATCTACCCCCCCACCCCAAACAGACTGGGTTAATCTGTAAGAAATGATGCTTTAAACAAATGTAGGCTCTAGAATGGAGGGTTTTTTAAATTGCTATTTAGAGAAACAGGACCTTGTAATTAAATTTTATTTCTTGACATAAACTATTTGACTTACAAACTATTTGACAGCAAGTTTTGAAGCTATTTTAACACTGAATACTTGATTTAAGATAATTAAATATATAGAGTTTGCTGAGTGGTATAATCAGGAGACTTTCACTTATGATCACGAGAAGAAAAGGAGGAATTTGAATAAAACCATAAAGCACATGCATGACTTTAATGAGGGAGAAAGGAAAAAATGCAGATGGATAATTTATCTGAAAAACGGAGGCTGAACTAGAGCAGATGGCACAGAGGAGAAGTGAGTATTTCTCTAGCTGGAGCCAATATGGAAAAGACTTTGGGGATGGATATTTTCCAATCTGGTCTTCTTATTCAACAAGTGAAATAAATGGGGCATAAGAATATATAGAAATAGTCCTCACTGACAGAGACCTGGCTCCACCGGCAGGGATGTGAGCTCTGCTCTCCACCCCCCCCCCCACCGTTCAGAGCTGCAGAAGGCCACCAAGGAGGCTGTTAGGCCCTGGCTGTGAGAAGCCCATGAAGACCTTAATCCATCTGCCTGGAGAACACTATAGACACTAGTGCATCTGTTCAGAGAGAAAGGAACAGAGCCCGGGTGTAGCTCTTGCAACAGTCACGGTTTTATTTGGATTATAGCTATCGTTCCTCTCTAGCATCTTTCTGGTGTCCTTGTGCATTCAGAAAGTGCTGAAGGACTCTTGACCGAACTGTTTAGTGAGCAGAGCAATGAAAGTCAGGGCCCACGTAAATGCGACCAGAGCCTTTGTGAAAGACACGTTCTGGGTCTTGTGACACAAATTGGCCATTGGAAATTGAAGTGTTGATTTAATTTGACTCTTCTGAGTTTGATGGACAGAAATGGCCTTTGTATATAGTCATAGAAGCAATTAGGAAATGGATCTGCAACTCTGAAAAGAGCTAGGGGTGCAGATGTATAAATGCTGTAGGTGGACCATCAGTAATATAATTATTTACTTGGAAACTTTACATAGGGCACTTTATCTTACTAGCAGAATAAGTGCCAACCCCACTGTCTTCTCTCCAAGGTGGACTGAATTTTCCAGTAGAAGAGGGATGCTCTTTCAGAAGCCTCATCCATTGTGTTTTGGAGAAACACGATGTTTCTTTCGTTTGTTTAGTTTTTAGGTACATGTGTGCAGTGAACTGGTCTTGACCTCAGTAGTTACTCGGATTCTGAAACTGAAGAATGCATGGGTGTGGTGTTGTTTACTGGAACAAATGATTTATTTTCTTGCCTAAAATTCAAGTCCTTTAATATGTTTCCTACGAAGTCATCTGATTTGGAAAATTATCCCCAAAATAAAACTGGAGGACAAGAACTAAGCCCATGTTGAAGTGAGTTATGAAGTATAACTGGTTTTTAAGAATACTTTTACTAATGGAAAAATCAGTGTCTCTCAGTGTATACTCAACAAGTGTTGAAAAACTATTTAAATGATTAGTTTGAAGACAGGCCAGCATTGTAGCACGTGGGAGACTCAATCTTGTTTTTAGGACGAAGAATGCAGTGCAGTAGTGGTTCAAAGAAAGGTCTGTTTTTCTATGTGTTTTAAAGGGAGCCTGCATACCAGCCACGTTACAGTTATGGTCACATCCCAGACACTGTTTGCATGCAAGCTGGGATAGCTGTGCATGGAAGCAGTTTAGCAGGGCAGTTGACCTGAACTGCATAGCCCCCAGCCCATGGCTAAGCCGAGAGCTTTCACAGATCATCCTTTGAACACCAGCAGTCTGTTGCCATCAGCCCTGACCTTGATGTCAAGGGACTTGCATTCTTGTTATGGCCCTGTCTGTGGCTTACCATTTGTCCGGGGGAAAGTCATTTAGTGTCTGCTCTGGTTTCCTGTCTGAATACCTGACCCTTCTCTCTTTATGGGGATGTTGCAAAATGAGTGAGAGAAGGTCTGAGAGAATGCTTTGTGTTCTCCTAAGAAAGGTGCTCTGTGATTCTGGAGGATTATTATTAATTCCTCCAGAATGAAGACTATAAACTAAGCTGAAAATAAATAGACTTACTGAAAATATACACAGTTTCCTGCTCTGCCTAACACTGATCTCTGCATTGGCCACTGTTAGCACCAAATGATCCCGGTACTTGTTACAAAAGCTTATGGGATCACACATTTGGTAATGTTTAAAAGGTATGCATAAAGATAAAAGTAATATTTTCTAGGGACAAGTTGATCCAAGACAGCATTTTCTTTTCAGTCAAGAACAGAATTTTGCAAACCACCATCACCACAACTAACACCCAAATAATTGATTAAACAATGGGAGAGAAACTGCCACCCAGTGCTGGATTCCTGAGATTAAAGCTGAGGTCCATAAACACAAACCATTAGCCCTCAGAGACCCAGGGTCCTGAAGCAAATCTTCAAGTTGTGGTGAATGGCTAAGCCTATCTTGTGCAATTTTTAAGGTGGGAAATCTGAGAAAATAAATATACGAAAGGTCGAAGACCTCAGAATAAAAGCAATGCAACCTAAGCCCTCAGCAGTTAAGTTTATATTTAACAGTGATTAAGTACCAGGACCATATAAGGGGCTGCCATTTCATTAGGAGACATAAAAAGAGAGTTCTTCTGCTGGGCATGGTGGCACACGCCTTTAATCCTAGCACTTGGGAGGCAGAGGCAGGCAGATCTTTGTGAGTTCAAGGCCAGCCTGGTCTACAGAGTGAGTTCCAGGACAGCTGGGGCTACAGGTAGACCCTGTCTCAGGTAGAGGGAGACCAGAGAAGAAAAAAGAAAAAAGTGAAAAAAAAAAAAGCTTCTTTGATTTTCAACCTGAATAAAACAGATTTACTTTTTTTTTTTTCCTTTGGTAGTGCTGGGGATTGAACCTGCAGCTCCATTTATGCTAGGGCAAGTGTTCTACCACTGAGGTGTTACCTCCTCCAAACTTACTGTTTTTCTTTCTTAAAAGGAATATTTTATTTAATGTGTATGAGTGTATCACCTACATGGATGTTAAGTGTATCCATGTGGACAATGCCCCAGGAGCTCAGAAGTGGGTGTCGGATTCCTGGAACTAGAGTTATGGAGGGTTGATAGCTGCCATGTGGGTGCTGGGAACCGAACCCAGGGTCTCTGCAAGAGCAGCCAGAGCACTTAACTGATCAGTCATTGGTCTAGCCCCCCCCCAAAAAAACTTACTGTTTTCTAAGAAAGGAAGAAGAAATTGAACTGTTAGCAAGACACAAATAATTCTAGTTAACTAAACAGTAACTAATTTTAGGCACTCAATGGGAGTACTTTTATTTGGTAGTTTTGGCAACATCCCTGAACCTACTGTACACCTGTGCTTCACAGAGAGGCTGTCCAATGGATGCAAACGGGAGATGGTTTCCCTCTCTGTTCTCTGTTAAGGAATTAGAAAAAAATGATGCTCCTTCACTTGCTTTGGTTTGGTCTCATGTTCTGCAGCTGCCGCGGGGAGCCGGCCATTGCCAACTGGGAGAGTCTCTGAGGCTCCTGCTCTCTGTTCTCCCTGTGATATTCCTGCCTTCTCCTGCTGGCTAACTGCTGATTGCTCTTGGAGAATCAAATCACCATCACTCTTTCTCTGCTGCAGTACAAGTGAGGTTTTTGTCTTCATCAACCCTACTGTCAAATTTCATGCCTTTCTTCTTATTCTACCCTGTACTGACTTTCTTGATACCACGAGAGATTAAGGACCTGACTTTGCACCGTTAAGGCAGCTTTCTTTTCTGTCACTGTCACACACAACTCCTTTCTTCCAGATCTCCCCCGTGTGGCGTGCTTTGGTCGTCTTCCCTCATCTCTTTGCCCACTTGGAGGCCTCAGTAGACTTCCCTGCACATCATGGATGGCTTATTCAATACAGAATTAGTACCAGACATGTGACTGACAAGTTTACAACATATTACTTTGATATTTTAGTCACTATCTGAGGTCATTTTATTCCTCAATTGTTGCTAAAATTTCTTGGGGTCTGCATATGTATGTGTACATGAACAATGTCCATCACTCCTTCCTTGGTCCCAATAATAAACTGAGGCACATTTATACTAGAATCCATCCTGGGAAACCAGTGAGTTTATTGGACTAACTTACAGAACATTGGGTGAGGGTTTACTTACAGAAGAGAGTGGCTGCTCCCCACCTAAGGCCACACTGGGAAAACTTCACACAAACATCAATCTTGGATTCTCCGTGGCCATGCAAAATAATGAGAAGACCCTCCCCTAGTCTTCCTCAGCCTGTATACATTAGCTCCTTTTCAGGCTGAATGAGGGCCGAAATGTTCAACATGGGTTGGTTGGGAGGTGTGGCTCGACTCTCAGATGAAGGTCCTTGACTGACCCTCTAGGGCCCTTCTAACATGTGGGTCATTAACAGTCAAGGAGCCCCGTTGGTATGATCTTAGGCAAAGAAATGGGTGCAGCTGAGGTTGGGAAAATGCTCTGTCTGTGGGAGTGGAGGACAGTCCATATAACATCAAGCAAGATAAAGTAGGTCTATTTAAAGGAAGGCAAGTGCACACATGAAATGTAGATACAGCCACATGTCTGGTTACAGCAGAGGTGGATATATCCTGAGAAATGAGGCACTGAGTCATTTCATCACCAGGTGGTATAACCATATGGAAGCATTGTGGTAGATAGAGTCCAATGTCTGTAGACATCTTTGTTAAATGCCACATGGCTTTGCATTGTTCAGAATGAAGAGCGGTGATCTGAGGACTCCTTGAAACTTATTTTGATTCTGATATTCATCATTTATTTGTAATCTGTCACTATGTAGAATGGTGAACTCTAATCAGAAAGCTCCTTCCCTTTCTCTTTCTGGAGAAACTACTGTGGCCTGTAAATCAGATCTCTTGATGGCATATTATTGCTTGCTGGACTAGATGGCAAAATCTCCTACACTGATCTCTTATACCGTCAACATCTGATCTCTTACATACACAATGCCCACAAGTCATTTGATGGCATAGTATGTCATTGAAAGTGGATGACAACTTCCAGAGTGCTAGCCTGTGCATCTCCTGCCCTAGTTCCTCCATCACAGGCCTCACCCATTCACTGGACCGTACCGTCACTTCTCCACGTGGCAAACACAGCACCTAGCATCCTGCCCACAGGTGTGCTCTGCTTCTGAACTCTGCTCTACACCTGGTGCGTCTGGCTGTGCTTCCCATTTCCGTTGTCAGCGCTCCCAGTACTTGCTGTCTGTCACTTTCCCCCAAAGCCCTAAGTGTCCCATTAGCATCTCCTATTTGTGAAATTAGTTTGTTGTTGTTTGCTTTGATTTTCCTTTTGTTGCCGAAACCTGGAAACTGATTGTGATATTGCTTTGATCACACTTACAGCTCATGGTATCCCTTTGGCTCACAAATGTCTAAACTGAAGGCAACCTGAATCTCCATGGATTCTGCACAGTGGGCCTCTGATGATACAGAGTGCAGACAAGGGCTAGGTTTTGAGCCTCCACAAGCTACTATGATGTCTTTACCTGTCACGAGCTTTGTCCATTTAAGTAGGAACCCATGTCCTTAATAGGAATTTATGAATTTTAACTGAGGGTTAGGATTAATTTAAAATAAAATTTCAAGCGAGTTCTGCTTCGTAATTATCCTTCTGAGCCAAAGGAAGTTTTTAGAAGTGAGGCAAAGTCCATTTGGGATTTCATTCAAAATTACCAGACTCAATTTCTTTCCCCCAACCTTCCCTTCAAACTCCTAGAGTGAACTGGGTATGCTGTGATGTCTATTTTGATAGAATGTTTAGCTCTCTTCATTGTAAGTTCATAAAGCTTTCCCTCTCTCCACCCCAGGAAGTGTACAGTTGCTAGCCTTGGGGTTCTGGCCAAATTCCAGGTTGAACAATTAATTACATTTCAATGCTTAGCCCTCCCCACAACCTCAGACAGAGAAGGTGCGCTCTTTCCCTCAGTCTGTAACTTCAGGATGTCGAAGCAGCTGTTGAAGCCTCCCCAGAGGAGAGGAGGATCTGAGGTGGGAGGAAGCTTCCTTTTCTTTGAGAAAGTTGCTTGCAATGTGATCTGGGACAAAAGGTATCACTGGGAACCTGGGGCTTTTTTTTTTTTTTCTTTAACTACAGCAACCTCCAAGCCATCCATCACTTTCCTTTTGAACCACACTGGCTGAGCCCAGAACAAAATGCAGAGGGATTGTGCTTTCTGGAAGAGCTGTTCCTGAATGTAATAGCTTCCTTTGAAGCCTCCTCAAAGAGATGTTTTTATTTTGTTTTTGTTTTTGTTTTTTTTTTTTATCCTTTCCGTTTGCCTCACCTCCTGCAAGGTCTCACACCATAGCCCCACACATGCCTGGTCACAAAAGACAAAGAACACACAGATGCAGATTATTCTAATGGACTAAGCTAAAGGAGTGAAAGGAGCTTTCTTTTGAACTTCAAATAGCAAAATCAACTAATATTCTTTGGAAAATGAGGGGTGACAACGAACACCCAAATTCACTTGTACAGCTCCCCTGTGACATGACCTGACAAGTCAGAAATTCAGCAAGTGTGGTTATATCCTGCAAGGAAGTTTGCAAAGCACTGAGCATGTACCTTTCTAGATGCACACGCTCTGTTTGCTTTGGCGCAGACAAGGGTGGCTGATGGAATGAAGATTGGATGTTGATGAAAAACATCAGTCATCATTGCATTGTGACTTGAGTTATATCTGTTTAATGTGAAGCTTTAAGTTGTGAAATAAACCATCCAGCTTGGAGAATGGTGATTATGTTTCTTGAAGTTCATTCTTATACTTATTAGGCAAGAGTGAATCATTCCCATATCAATTGGGCTTATTGAAAATTCTAGGATTACTCTCACAGGCTTGAGGTATTTGCCACATAAAGGAAAAAGAGCTCCTTTTCAAGTTTTTAAGCTGTCTTCTGCAAAGCTTCTGGCTCCTGGTGCAGCCCAGTGACTAAATTCCTCGCTGTAGGGGATGAAGCTTCAATTATGTTTACGTTTTCTGAAGCAGATCATCTATACGGTTCTGGGGTTGATCACCACTGTATTCATCTCTCAAAGGCAAACATCAGCCTGGCAAATATGTATTATGGGCAAACAGTTGGCTGCTCTCAGCCCACACCGGGCACCCCCTGGCCAATTCGCTCTTCTCCCTTGGTCACGCTCTTCCTGGGGGACAGGCCCACAGCCTTTCGTTCCTATTGTCACTAAATCTTTCTTTAGTTCATCTCAGTTAACAGTCTCTTCCAAAGATCATCCTGACATATAAACCACTAGCTTGTAAAATGGTTCCTGACTTCCCATCCTTCGTCCTTTTCCATCATCTGAGGAAATCCTTGTTTCTCTCTTGCATCTCCAAGACTTCATCTCAGCCTGGAGTTATAATTCTCTTCCCAAATACTCTTTCACTAAGACTGGAAGCAGAAAGTGGACAGAGTTGCTCTGTGATATTTTTTTTTTTTGCCTTCGCACATTGCTTTTTTCTTTTTTTTTAATTTTATTTATACTGTCTGCATGTAGGTCTGTGCACCCCTGTCCTGCAATGCTGGGGAGGTCAGAAGAGGGTGTCGGATTCCCCTGGAACTGGAGTTAAAGAAGCTGCCATGTGGGTGCTGGGGATTGAACCTGAGTCCTCTGCAAGAGCAGTCGGCGTTCTTAACCGCTAGGCCATCTCTCCAGCCCCTGCTTTTTTCTTTACTGTGGTACCTAGTATCATGTCTGGTAAAAGACAATATTTGGTCAATAAACACATGAAACAGCTAGAGTCCTATGCAGTTTCAAGCTTCATTACCAAAGATAGGGTTTTCCTTCCTTCCTTCCTGCCTTCCTTCCTTCCTTCCTTCCTTCCTTCCTTCCTTCCTTCCTTCCTTCCTTCCTTCCTTCCTTTTTCCCTTCCTTCTTTCTTTCTTTCCTTCTTTCCTTCTTTCTTTCTTTCTTTCCTTCTTTCCTTCTTCCTTCCTTCCTTTCTCTCTCTCTCTCTTTCTTTCTTTCTTTCTTTCTTTCTTTCTTTCTTTCTTTCTTTCTTTCTTTCTGTCTTTCTTTCTTTCTTTCTTTCTTTCTTAGGAAGATTGAGACAGAGACTCATATAGCCCAGGCTGGCCTTGAACTTGCTACATGACTGAGCTTCTGAATCTTCTGCCTCTACTTCCCAAGTGCCAGGATTACAGGTGGTGCTAGTGGTTAAACCATATTTATACACACTAAGCAAGCAGTCTACCAACTGAGCTGTACTCTCAGTCCAAGATATTTAAATTTCATATAGAACTTTATATTTTTCACCAACAAAAAATATGTTAGTAACTTGGTTCCTTCTAATTTATGGATGTATTTTTCATTGAAATAGATAGATTTCACTTAAACAGTAGAGCTATCTAAATTTTCATGAACTCATTTTGATGTTGAAAATGAACATATTGAATCAGGCATCATTCTAAGTACTTCTGCAAATTTAATCTCCTTCGTACTCTGAATGCAAGGTTGATATTTTAGTAATCATCTTACAGAAAATGGAACTGTGAAATAGAGAGGTCAAGTGTCTTGTCAAGATCATAGAGGAAGTTAATAAATTGTCAGAATGATCTGTGGAACTTTAAAGTGCATGCTTCTGCTATTTCACTAGGGGAGTTACAAGGCTCCTGAAAAGGAAAACATCTTGGGAAGAGGGCTTCCCAATTAAGTAATCTTTTGGGATCAATATCCTGATGAAATTGGCAATCGAAGTTGGATAGATTAGTGAACAACTGAACATTTGTTCACTAGCTAGAACAAGAGCTACAACCAAAAAAAAATAGTTTTGATATAGAGGTAGTTATAGGTGTGTTTAACAAGAAATATAACCACTTACTATATTTGTTAATAAGTCAGAAAATTCAGGGGCTGGAGAAATGGCTCCTGGGTGAAGTACTTGATGGGTTTAGAAAGTGTCAGGTGGAGCAACACTCCATGATCCTAGGCGTGCAGGATGCTGAGGGCCCAAACACATAGTGAATTCCAGATTGAGTGAGAGTACTTGCCTCAAAAAGGAAGGTGAAGAGTGATTGAGGAAAACACTCAATGTTGATATTTAGTCTCTATACCTCGGTCTGTATAAACACACGTGCACACACATATACTACATGCACACACACACACACACAAAGATTGAACATTAAATTTTTCGATGTGGAAGATCGAAGGCTGAAAGGTAGATATATGATAACATATCCATGTCAGCTGAACGTAGAGAGCACGATCACTGCTAACAGTATCCAATAAGGAGCCTGAGTAATAGGAACTGGAAATTTGTCAAAAAAAAAAAAAAAAAAAAGGTGGTACTCACAGGAAGGCAATCTAGCCAAGCCCAAACTGTGCCACTCTTCCAGCAGAGTGTTTCGTGGACACCAACCATGTACAGCTCTCTTTCCATAACATGTAAGAAGCTTCACCTGCCAGTTTTCACAAAGACTACTCAGCTCTTCTTGCTTGTTTCTGCGTCGTCTAAATTTTAATACTTTTTTAAAGGCAACATTTCCACCCGCAGGTGAAGTCAACGAGAACAGTGTTTCCCTCTCCTTCTTGCAGGGATACATAATACATGATGTTCCATAATGAAAATTATTGGATTTTTCAATTTTCCCTCAGTTCCTTCGGTTTTGTGTGCTTACAGTTATAGACAGAAGGGATTCGATTAGAGAAAAGAGCTCACGAAAGATTCATCTTTTATTTAGGCCTCATGTACCCAGAAACATTTTGCTTGACTAAACTAAGACTTTATTTACATACTTATACAATTTTCCTTCATCCTGGGGTTTCAAAGAGTTTTCTAATGTTGCTTGCTGAGTCGATTAAGCCTCACAATGTCACTAAACACCGTGTTACAATATTATGGATGAACCAGAGGAAGACGCAGAATTTCAATATTTTATATACATTTTTCTTATGCTTGAAATTGTTTAATAGAGAGTGATGCCATATAAAAAGGTTTTTTATAAAGGAAGGTTTTATTAATCATTTTAGATTGACAGAAAAGTTAGGAGGATGGTTTGGTGTTTCTGTAGCTTTTACCCAGTTTCTCTTAATACTGTACCTGACTAAGCCATGATGCACTTGTCCAAACACAATTAAGCATGAGCAGTGTACAGATGTACACATACATATACATATATAAAAATCTTAGCAAAGCCAAGCATGGTGGTTCATGCCTTTAATCCCAGGACTTGGGAGGCAGAGGCAGGTGGATCTCTGTGAGTTCAAGCCCAGCCTGGTCTACGAAGCGAGTTCCAGGCTAGCTGGGACTATAGACAGATGCTGTCTCAAAAATACAAAAAAAAAAAAATCTTTAGAAAAAGAAAGCAAGTTCCATATAGTTAATTGGTATACAGTCGAGTAAATTTCTGGTAAACTTTGATGGGCATTTCTGTCCATTTTTGTCTCATAACTCTATTAAAAATATCTTCCCTTCTGGCATCCAAATACTGTTCATCAGATGCTCTGTGATTGTCTCTCATTCTATTGCTAAGAATGACCTTCACTGATGCCAGGGACAGAAGAGTGATGTGCAACTTATGGATTCATTTTCTTCAGAGGAATTAAGATAATTAATTAATTTGCCATCTCAATTTCAACATATTATACATATACCCCATATATATATATATATATATATATATATATATAGAGAGAGAGAGAGAGAGAGAGAGAGAGAGAGAGAGAGAGAGAGAACCAGAGCTAAACAGAATTACAGCTGAAGCTAATTTTCCCAATAGCGGATAGCAGAGTTACAGTCAAGCTGAAAATAAGACCTGGAAGCTATGGACGTAGTTTAGTGGTAGAACATGTGCTTAGCATGTGCAAGATTACAGGTCCAATTTTCAGCACCCAGAGAGAAACAGAAACAATCAATAGAAAAAAAGTGCCACTCACAGGGAGGAATACTGAATAAATGGGCTTTTGTTTTAAGTAGTATGCAAATAAAAAACATGACATATATTAAAATAAGGTATTTCAATTGGATGCAAATAAAGAAGAATCCTTATAAAACAGAGAAAGTGGAACCTAAAGCTTACAGTATGAAAACAATCTAGTGTTGACAAGGTGTCATTTAAAAAATTTTTTTAAAGAATTGACAAACACAGGGGCTGGAGAGAAGGCTCAGTGGTTAAGAATACTTGCAGAGATAGCCGGGCGTGGTGACACATACCTTTAATCCTAGCACTTGGGAGGCAGAGGCAGGCGGATCTCTGTGAGTTCAAAGCCAGCCTGGTCTACATAGCGAGCTTCAGGCCAGCTGGGACTAAAGGGAGACCCTGTCTCAGAAAGACCAAAAAAACAAAAAAATACTTGCAGAGGGCCTGAGTTCAGTTCAGCACCCACATGGAGGCTAACAACTGTCTAAAACTCCAATTTTTAAGGGTCCAATGCCTTTTTCTGCACTCATTGGGTATTGTATGCACAAGCGCACTTACATGCATGTAGGCAAAATATCCATACATATTATACATGCAAAAGGAATTGACAGACATAAACATATATACAAACAAAAAATAAGACCACCTATTATGTGCAAAACCTTTTTTTGGAAAGTTTTAAATAAGATGAAGAGTAGTCATTTGCTCTTAACTCTTTCTTTTTTATATAAATCATTTTGAGACAGGGTCTCCCTGTGGTGCTAGGTAGCCTGGAATGTGCTTTGTAGACCAGGTGGGCCCAGACCTCATAGAGATCCACCTGCCTCCCACTCCTGAGCACTGGAATTAAAGATACGTGCCACCATGCCCAGATACTCTTAAGTCTTGAGAGATATTAAGGAATCAATCACAAGCCTGCTCAAAATGCACAAAATTTTTACCTGAATCTGAATATAGGTGCCAGTCAGCATGAGCCTACACCCATACTCAGAGACTGAAGGAAACAAGAACAGTGCAGAGAACAGTCACAGACATCAGTGGCATGGCAAACTGGGGATGTGAAGGGCCTGGTATAAGTCCCATTCCGAGGACTTCCACTGTTTTTCTGTTGCGGACCAAATGGGAGAAAACTGAGGCCCTGTATCCAACTTTCCACTTTCCAACTATAGGGGAAAAAATGCATTGCCACATCCCAGGCTGCCAGGAAATGTCTCTATGGATAGAAAGTGGAACCCTGGCAGGCAGCTTACTCTGTATGTTTATGTATGAAAAAGGTCCGGGACCCTTCTCCCACGTGATTGTGGATTTGTGTAGGATCCTTGACTCCGGTGCTGACACCCATTTATCTGAAGAGTGGGAATCTGACATAATTTCGGAAATCCCTTTTCATTCCCTGACTTTAGAATTATTTTTTTTTATCCTTATTCTGTTTTCAAAATGCTTAAAACAGTATGGCTGAACATTGAAAGAAAAAAGTCAGAAAAGGGGTTTCCAGTCTATAAAATAAATAGGAGATATGGGCTCATACCATACTAAAATGCAATGTGGGTAAAATAATAATTTCTAGGAGTAATTATACATACTATTTTCTGAAGGAAGGTAGAGAAAGACCTTAGAAGACACTCTTACATAAAGAACAGGATTCCATCATGCTGGCAAACTTTCTCTGCAAACAGAACTGTGAGTATAATGTCTGTGTTTGGTTCTGAAGTAGAACTCATAAATTGCTCAGTTGTTTATGGATTACCAGGCTAGAGCATTTCTTTAGAGAGAACATTGACTGAGTTATCTGATGAGGTTAGTCGCTGCTGTAATCTCCTGGATCTTGTCCAGTGCAGAGTTAGATGGCATACTCACAGACATGCTTGATCTTGCTGCCTTGTTTCCTATTTACATTTTCCAAGCCGAAAGCTTATTCAATTAAGTTATGTTACACCATCGAATCCTTGGCAGTTAGGTCTTGGATGGTGTGTAGTTTGCTTTAACAACTAGTATTTGAGGCCAGATCATTACACCAGGCCAGCAGCAACATGCCTCTCCTTCCCTGCCTGTGCTTTTTTTAAAGGGAGACACACTGAGCTCACCGAATTTTCCTTCACTGAAGTTTGCAGCAGAACCAGCCTGAAAATGGCCTCAAGGGGACCTCGGTTCAGATTTTATTAAAGTTCATCAAATACATATTATGCAGATATATAAAAATAGATTAACAACCATAAAAGAATGACTAATGTTTATTACCTTGAAGAGTAATTGCATAAAATTTAGAAAAATTAAAAAAAAACAGGAAACATTGCTAAATCTTAATGAAGTTGAAGAGAACGACTTCCTCTGTGAAGCATAGCAAACAGTGCTTTGGGAGAATGCCGAGGCGTCTCTGCATCGACGGGCTGAACTCTTATTTATGCACAACTTTGTTAATGATAGCAAGGAAATGGAGTCAAAATTAAATCCAGGAAAATGATCTTACTGCAGAATCTCTTGTTCATGGTGCCTAAAAATCAAATGATACAATCTCTGCAGAAAATGTCTAAGGATTTCTAGACAAAAACGTTGACTCTGGCATAAGGAAAGCAAATGCAAACACCTTTCACAAATGTTGCGAACTATGTTTGGACGATGAATGGTGCACCTCTCCAATGTTATGTGCCTGAGCTCTATTCCTCATTACCTCACAATGTGATTGTGTCTGGAGATAGACTTTAGAGATAATTAAATTGCAGTGAGGTCATGAGGGTGGGCCTAATACTACATCTGGCCCTAATCCATTAAGAAGAGGCAATTTGCACACAGGTGCGCATACACACACACAACACACACACACACACAGAGACACACTCATGAACAATATGTGAAGACTCAGGGAAAAGATGGGGTTCTAAAGGCAGAGAGAGAGAGAGAGAGAGAGAGAGAGAGAGAGAGAGAGAGAAAAGTTTTCTCACAGTTCTCAAAATAAACCAATGCTGCTGGCAGTCTGATCTCAGTCTGTCCAACTTCAGCACTATGACAGAATACATTTCCATTGTTTAAACCATCCGGTCTGTGCTGTTTTATTACAGTATCTCTAGCAAACTAAAATAATATCTAACCACAAAGAAATTATACATATTTAATGACCTAGATATGTTCAGCAGTTTTAAGTTTTAAACAATGTACATATGCATGAAACATCATGTGACCCTATAAATATGTACAACTTTATATTTGTATATGCCAGCCAAAATAAAGTAAATTTAAAAAAGGATATCTGAAAATGGGTTTTTGTGTGTCAATTATTTGAAAACAAGTTCAGACTATGGCAACTAAAAGAGAAAAGAAGTGGAGCCTATATGTCATTTTAGAAAAAGAAAACTTTAGTTATTTAGTAAGTAATGACATCACTTAGTAGGAATGAGGTGTATTGTTGTATGGCAAATATTATTTCATAGTATTTTAATTATATAACACTATACACAAACCAAAGTTACAAACTGTAAAGTATAATAGGCTACCTTTTGTGTTGACATAGTTTTATAATGACAATACTTTTAAAACATGTTGAGTTATGGTTTTCATATCATTAAAACAGGTGAAATGAATGAGCTAGTATTGTTCAGATATGTGTTCTAGAAAAATCCAGAGGTGCAAAAATAAAAATTTATATGCTTATCAAACTTATTTTGTATTCATTTTGCATAGCCATTAATTATATAATCAAGATTTAGTTTTGGTTTATGACCTTTTAAAATTACTTTTCAAGTACATAGAATTAGTAAATAAACTTATTATTTTCACAGTATATTATTTGTGTATATTACTGTGAGACGTACTTAACTAGAATAGGAAAAATCATTTTTCATAAGTTGTTAAAGTTAAAATGGAGGCAAAAATAAACCATCATCAGTAGATAAAGGAGGGTTATTTTCTTGTCATGTCCTAAAGCTGCCGCAGGAACATTCAAACACTTGTTTCTAAACTGACTGAAATGATGCAATCCCGAAACCCAGGCCCCTAAAGACTCTGCCAGTGCTGTTAGGTCAACTCTACTATTTATTATTTCTCAATTCTCATTCTATTGTGAGAATAAATAAAATATGTGCTGGTGTTTTCTTTCTTAACATCTTCCTAGGTAGGGATGTTGTTGTTAGGGAAGATTATGAGGAGTAAAGTCCACTACTCATATCTGTGTAAGTTGTGTACTATACAAAATTATAAAACCACTCTGTGCTATTCGGCGCTGGGTTGAACTTCCATTCTTTTTGGAGGTTGGCAGGAAGTGCTCTGTGGAGAATTTGTTTGATGGATGAGTGAGGATAACTGTCTTAAGTTCAGCCAGGAACAGGAAGTGAGGCACAAAGAAAGGTTGGGTGAGTGTGGTCAGACACACAGAGCTGCAAGACAGAGAAGTTGCAAAGTCCTCCCATGGAAACTTTACAATGTTTACCAAGTGGGGAGGGGCCCGGTGAGTAAAGGAACTTGCAACCAGTCCTGATTTCTTGAGGTCAATCCCTGGAACTTACATGGTAGATGAAGAGAACCAACTTCTGCAAGTTGTCCTCTGACCTCCACATGCAAACAGTGGTACACCTGAAGCCACACAGACACACACACACACACACAAATAAATAAATTAATAAATAAATAAATATTTAAATTTTTTGTTTTTTGTTTTTCTTGAGACAGGGTCTCTCTGTAGCTCCAGCTGTCCTGGAACTTGCTCTGTAGACCAGGTTGGCCTTGAACTCACAAAGATCTGCCTGCCTCTGCCTCCCGAGTGCTAGGATTAAAGACGTGTGCCACCACGCCCAGCATGTTTAAATTTTTTAAGTTTAGCTTGCAAATTGTTTTATAACGTCTAACTTGGGAACAATAGTAAACATTGACTTAAAATCAAGGATTTGAAATCCAAGAATCTTAAGCCAAAATTCATTCTACAGTTTACTAAATGCTTGATGCTAGGGGATCTATTTAAGATTATGAGTTCTCAAACTAGGCTGCTTCATGGTGAAGACCTTTAATCCCAGCATTCAAAGAGGCAAAGTCAGAGATCAAGGCCAGTCTGGTAGGCACAGCAAATTCTGGGCCAGCTGGGACTAGAGCAAAACCATGACTCAAAAAACAAAACAAACAAACAAATGAACAAAAGACCAAGATGTCTCAATGTCATCATTTATAAAATAGGCAAAATAACAGTACAGTTACTTATAAAATTAGTATCAGTATTAGTAAGCTCATTTACATGAGCAGCACAGTGTTTGATGTATAATAGGCCTGGATCAAATGGAATCTACTTTTCTTCACCCTATTTCCCAGAAGTGTATGTATAGGCATAGTATTTAATCTTTTAGTCATTTTAAATCATAATTTTAAAAGAATCCCTGTTCTCCAACACAGGGTACATTTTCAAATGCCCTTCTGTTTGTAATGATTGTGATTGGTGCTGGTAATTGCTGCTTACAGAACGTTGTATGATGTTAAAAATACTGGGGAACACAGTAAAATCTGACACAGTTACCCTCTGCCACGGGGACTTCCTTTTTCTTTCTGCTCAAGCCTTCAAGGGCGAGTCTCTGGAAACACTGCCCAGAAGGGGAGGTTTCTACAGTTGGCATGAAACTTAAAAAGATCCTTTTATTTACTGTGTGTGGAGCAGGGGAGGGGGGCATTATGTTGTGTGTGCTATAGGAGTAGAGGCCAGAGGACAACTTTAAGGAGTTGGTTCTCCCCTTCAGCCATGTGGGTTCTGGAGGTAGAATTCAAGTACTCAGGCTTGGTGGCAAGTGCCTTTACCTGCTCAGCCATCTATCTAGCCCCTCCTCTTTGAGGGTTCTAGATGTGTTTCCCCACAGTGGCCTGTCTACAGGTACACACAGACAAATCAATGCTGCGTGCTCTAATCTACGCATTCACCTTTTAATTGAAGTTTGGGGAATTTCATACCATATATTTGATCATATTTAGACACTCTCTTCTATCCGCATTCCTCTGACAGCCTCCGCCTGCCAGATTTCATTTACTCTGTCATATATCATTTCAAGTTTGTGTCCCCGAATGGTTTTTGGTGCACATCCGTCCACAGGAGCCTGGTTAACCAATCTAGGTCACACCCTAAAGAAAGCGGGGTCTCCTCCCAGCAGTTATCTGTTGCCAATAGTTCCTCAGTTGAGGTTGCGGCTTCTTCCCCAGTTCCCCCCTTCCATGCTGGGATTTTGCCTGGCTTGAGTTTGCATGGGTCTTGTGCCTGCTGTCCCCATTGCTGTGGGTTCATATGAGCAAGTTCCCAGCTGTCTGGAAAGCTGTTTAATTGGGATCATTCGCTACCTCTGACTCTTAACAATCTTTCTGCTCCCTTTTCTGAGATGGTTCCTGGCCCTTGGGTGGTAGAGGTTTGATACAGGTGTCGATTTCAGCAGTAAGCACTCTGTAGTCAGTTTCTTATTCTCTGCACTTTGTCCAGTTGTGGATTTCTGGGTTAATCATCATGTGTTGCATAAGGAAGCCTCGCTGGTGACAGTTGAGAGATAATCTATTAATTATCGATGTCTCGGTGACAAACAGTGCCGCTGGCAGTTAGCCCTGCCCTCTCGGCCAGCTGGGGTGTGTTCTGGGTTCATACGATCTCATGGGTACTAGTTCTGCAAGAAAAGACCCTGGAGACGACCACAGTGTTTAGAAAGCTTACACCAAATTATTCTCTACTTAGTAGTCTTGGTATTTAGGGTTCAAAAAACCAATTAATACACTTTCCTGGTAAAGAAAAGGAATTAGGTTGGATTAGGATCTAAATTCAGTCTAATTTACTCTCTTCTGTTGGTGGGAAAGGCATAAAAACAAGCTTAACTTGTGGCTACCGAAATGCCCACAACCTGCCCACATACGGTATAAATCTTTTAACGTTTTAATTCTAATAAACACCTAGTGAATATTGTAAGATATTTAAGATTTTTATTTAGAGACCAAAACAGAATTTGTTAATATTTCTGTGACTTTTCTCTCTTTTTCATTTAGGCAGTTTCTGGTTCTTTTGGAATGCTTCTGAGTGGTATAACTTTTAAATGGTTTTAAATGAACTCGTGTCTCCTTTATACTAAGGCCATATTTCATTAAAAGTAGGAATTATGAGGAATAGGAAAGAAACCTGGATCATTTTCTCATTATTGTTTATAAAACCAAGTGACTCCAGATTAGGTATACTTTCTTAGCACCACATTTGAGGGTCATGGTGTTGTCTCAGCCTCATTTTGCCCATAGGGATGTGAAATTGTAGCAGGTTCATTCTTAACTTCTGCTGCGTCTAAAAACACACAGGCTGATACAACCACAGAGGCTATGTGAGAGCAGCTTTAGGAGGACAGGCTAGAGTCATGGGAGGTCCAAGAGTCAGAGTGCTTTTTGTTATTGAATAATACCGTGCTTCCTTTAATAATATGACAGCATTTTTTAATTATTATTTTTTACATGTATGAGTGTACTGTCTGCATGTAGGTTGGTGCACCCATGTCGTGCAATGCTGCGGAGGTCCTAAGGGGGTGTCAGACTCCCCTGGAACTGGAGTTAAAGACAGTTCTTAGCCACCATGTGGGTGCTGGGAATCGAACCCAGGTCCTCTGCAAGAGCAGTTGGAGCTCTTAACCGATGAGCCATCTCTCCAGCCTATGACAGCATTTTTATTTTTTTATTTTTATTTTTTTGGTCTTTTTTTTTTTTTTTTGAGACAGGGTGTCCCTGTAGCTCTCACTGTCCTGGAACTCACTCTGTAGACCAGGCTGGCCTTGAACTCACAAAGATCCACCTGCCTCTGCCTCCCAAGTGCTAGGATTAAAGGCATGTGCCACCACGCTCGGCTGTGACAGCATTTTTATAGCAATCATAACCTATCTCAATTTAAAAATTCAGTTCTCCTTAAATGTTTTATTCAATGTACCTGCAACAAAGAAACACATAGAGCAGGTGCTTAAAAGGAACAGGGCAGGGAAGAGGGCTACATCCATTAGAATATCATTAACTATTATATGAATGTTGCTTATTTGTTTCTTTGATGTAGAGGTGACAAAACACCTGTAACCCCCAAGTGAAGCTTTTGACACAGTGTTGCTATGTTCCTAGGAGTTTGTGTCGAAGCATTGAAGCTGTGGATTGTTACCTCCTTTATATGCTTTGGGCATGACAGATTCTTTTTTTTTTAAATATTATTTATTTATTTTTTTTAATTGATGCTTTGTGTATTTCACACATCATTTTCCAATTCAGTTCAGGCATATTTCCCTTTCCCTTCCCCCCACCCCAGATCAAGGCATGACAGATTCTTTTTTTTTTTTTTTTTTTTTTTTTTTTTTTTTTTTTTTACTTTTTGTCTTTTTGAGACAGGGTCTCCCTGTAGCCCCAGCTGTCCTGGAACTCACTCTGTAGACCAGGCTGGCTTTGAACTCACAAAGATCCGCCTGCCTCTGCCTCCCAAGTGCTAGGATTAAAGGCGTGCGCCACCACGCCCGGCTATGACAGATTCTTTAGCTAATATAAAAATGGAGCTACACAAACTCATCTTCTTTAATATCTTTCAAATGCAAATATTTATTTAAAAATAATCTCTTTGTCTCTTAAAGCCCATTCCCCTTGCTGAGTCAATCACTTGCACCAATAGTTTGTATGTCAGCAGGTTGGACCTCAGGTGTTATATATGTTCTCAAAGCATCATAATTACTGACCAACCCACACTGTGTATAACCTTTGTGGGTTTTTCTTGAGATATGGTCTGAAGTGCTAAGAACTCTTAAAATTTCTCATTTCCTTGCTCAATCTAATATTTTGTGATTTTACACAGGGGTCTACAGTGTAAAGAAAGTAAAAACATTCCAAAAGGATTAAAGCAATATTCTATAGTAAATACTCAGAATTATTATTATTTATTTATTTATTTATTTATTCATTTATTTATTTTTAAATTAAATAATTATTTAAATTATTTAAATTATTAAATTATTAAATTATTAAATTAAAAATTTAAATTATTTAAATTATTAAATAATTATTATTAGTCCCAGCTGTTCTGGAACTCACTCTGTAGACCAGGCTGGCCTTGAACTCAAAGAGGTCCACCTGCCTCTGCTTCCTGAGCGCTAGGATTAAAGGCATGCACTACCATGCACGGGCTTAAAGATGGTTCTTAACCACCATGTGGGTGCTGGGAATCAAACCTGGGTCCTCTGCAAGAGCAGTAGGCTCTCTTAAACACTAAGCCACTCACCAGCCCCATTCTTTCCTTTTTATGTTAAGATTTTTTTCCCGTGTACCTGAATATTTAGAAAAAAAAGACATTTCATATGAATATAGTTGTGCTGGATAGCTTTAGTGTCAACTTGACATACCTGGGTTGAGGGAGCCACAGTTGGGGAATTGGCTCCATTGGACTGGCCTATGGCCACGTCTGTGGAGTATTGTCTTGATAGTCGAGAACTGTGGGAGGGCCCAGCCCACGAGTGGTGCCACCCTGGGCAGGTTGTTGTGTACCATATAAGGCGGCGGGCTGGGCATGAGCCAGAGGAGCAAGCCACTAAACAGCATTCCTCCATGGCCTGTGCTTCAGCTCCTGCCTCCAGATTCCTGCCCTGAGTTCCTGCCTTGGCCTCCCTGAGTGATGAACTGTGACACAAGAGATGTGAGCTGAATAAACCCTTTCCTTCCCAAGTTGGTGTCGGTCAGAGTGTTTTGTCACAGCAATTGAAGAGAAGCTAGAACAATAGTTTTTAGCTTTTCTTGCTATGAAACATAAAGATATTTTTCCAAGAAATTAAATGTGACAAAGGTAAGAATAATGCAGATAAATATCACGACATACTGGGGACGAAGCCCATAGCTGTGAGCTGGATGGCTAGACTTCCCCATTCACTTACGTTCTTTTTTTCTGAGTAGGTACAACTACATACTCTATTTTTTATGTGTATGAGTGTACTGTCTGCATGTAGGTTGGTGCACTTGTGTCATGCAATGCCTCGGAGGTCAGAAGAGGGCATTGGATTCTCCTGGAACTGGAATTAAAGATAGTTCTTAGCCACCATGTGGGTGCTGGGAATCAAACCCGGGTCCTCTGTAAGAGCAGTCAGTGCTCTTAACCGCTGAGCCATCTCTCCAGCCCCTACATACTCTATTTTATTACTAGTTACAAAATGTCAGTAAGCACATATTTGACAAAGGTGAGCACATGTCCTTTGCAGTGTAATTTGGCTGGCTCTAAAGGAAGTTCTTATTAGATTCCCAGCAAGTTGGGCCACAGAGAGGCTGCTGAGAGGATCTGTAGGAAATAGGAAAGTCTTAAGAGCAGGTACAAATTATATCAGGTAGGAAGAGTTATTTTAATTGCTGGTGTCAAAGTCCAACTCAAATTAACATGAGAAAATATAAATAGTTTATTGGTTCTTGTGGAGGACGCGCAGTCTGGGAGCTAACTGAGGAAGGGCGGCATAAACCTAAAGCATTCTTTGCTTTCTGGATGGGTTGGTTTCAGTTTTTTATGATGCAGACGGGCTTTCTCTATGTGGGTGCGAAACCCATATTCACATTCTTCCAGATTCATAAGGCATCCTAGCTCTTTCTCTACCTTGTATACTTAGTGATCTTCTTATTAAAATAAGACATTTTAATTTCTATGTCTCTGTGTGCATTTGTACATAGGAGCACAGGGGTTCTCAGAGGCCAGAAGAGGGTGTCAGATCTCCCAGAGCTGGAGTTATAGGCCTTTGTGGGTGAGCTGCCTGCCATGGGTGTCAGATAGTAAACTCCTGCCGGACGTACATGCCTTTAATCCTAGCACT
>VZQC01007449.1:868312-955812 GCA_009823505.1 Rhizomys pruinosus | reverse complement strand
AGGAGATTCAATTCCAAGTCCTCGAGGATGCCTGAAATAGCAGACAGTAACAGCTTCCATATGGATTGTTTTCCCCTCTATACATACATACATACATACATACATACATACATACATACCTATAATGAAGTTTAAATCATAATTTGGCAGTATAAGAGTTAATAATAATTAAAGAACAGTCATGATACTATACTGTAATAAATATTATGTGAATGTGACTTTGCCTTCTCTATTTCAAAATACAGAATTTTCCACTTAATATGTTCAGACTGCATTTAACTCTGGGCAACTAAAACCACGAAAATGAAACCATAAATAATGAGGGAATACTGTAGAATGTCTGTGGTAGGGATTTTGACCTAGAATTTTTCTTCCTGAAGGTAAAAGGCTATGAAAATGAGAATTTGTATGGGACGAGCGGAAGGAATGCAAAGTGGAAGCAAGCTTAGGACTTCTTGCTGAAGAAAATCCTCCACCTCAGGTGATATGTGTATGTATGTTTGTATATATTTATGTATGTATATGTTTATGTATATATATATACATATATATTGAGACAATAAAAATATTTTATTGAAAAAAATAAAATATATAAAATTTAAAAAAAGAAAGTATTCCATTTGAGGAATACTCAGCCCATGGGCAGACCCAGGGCTGTCTGCAGTCCTGTGTACCAGTATTCAGTGCTCTCCCTGAAGGAGTTGTACACACCCCTGCCCTGGTGAACTTAATGTGGCCAGTGGAAGGTGGGAAGAGGTGATGGATCGCCTAAGGGCGGGCATGTGAGAGCTACACATGCTGTTCACATTCTGATGTCCTCCACTGCTCTTCCTGGCATGCATCGCTCTCTGGAGTTTCATCAGCCGGTTTCTGAATGACCATCACCCACAAGGCTCCCCTGCTCACTCTAAGAGCAAATGGAAAATACATGGTGTGTTGAGCTACAGATTTTCAGGAATTAATTGTCCCCGTAGCATAATAAAAAACTATACTGACACTCAGCTATCCATATCTACCAAACCCAGAAAGCAGAGCTGGGTACCAGGGAAGTGAAAAGCTCCTCATTGCAACACTTTTGTCGTCACCTCAGAAGACCTTGGACGGAAAGAAGGGGATGATAAACACATTGCTTCTGGTGCTCCAGATTTTGATGACTTTCTGAGACTGAATACCCTAAATTGCTGATTGTTTGGTAACTTACTATGATACAGGGCAGTTAATTGCCTGAAAAAGACCAGAAAAGAAAGGACTCTGCCAAGTCCACCAACAGGACACAAATCTTCTCTTCCCTCCACCATTAAAGGACAAAAATGAAAGACATCAAAGAAAAAATACAACCTAAATTTGCCTCTATAGACTACAACTACAGGAGTGGAAAACAAAATAAAAAAAAAAACTTAGATGCATTTTATACATTTTGCTTGTTCAATACACTAGCTGTATGTAGAAAGACAGCTACTTTGAATGTTTTAAATTGGTTTCAGAGCTCAAGTGTATTTTGGCTGTGAATAAGTAACATTTTTATCTTAAGAATAAAAGTAGGCATTAGACTTTAAGCCTTGGCATGGCGTTCTGTTTGCTGGCTTTCTCTCCTGGGTAGCTTGTGTGGAAGGACACTGAAGATCAATAGTAGAAAGACTGACTCGGTCTTAAGAACAATTCTGATGCCCTTTTGCAATCTTGCCTTTATTGAAGCAGCTTGCAATCTTGGGCAGTTCAACTAAGTTTAGTCCCCTTTTCTCATCTGTAAACTTAAGGAAATTACTCTGATTCCTATTTGTGGAAGGAATATCAATTCAACGCCTGCAAAAGCTTTGAATCTCTACAGCCTCCAAGTATATAAGTGTGTAAGTGGCGCTAAGTCTACATCCACTTTGAAGAATAATAGGACTGTTAAATTTCAAAACTTTATGTTCTTCCATAATAGGAACAATCATATTCCAAACAGAGAAGATCATGTGGCTTATTATATTAGCCTTTAAAACACACANCCTCATTTGAAAAACTACAAACACAACATGTGCATATATGTATATATATATATATATTTGTCTTTTTGAGTCAGGATTTCCCTGCAGCCCCAGCTGTTTTGGAACTCCCTATGTAGACCAGACTGGCCTGAACTCATAAAGATCTTCCTGCCTCTGCCTCCTGAGTGCTGGGGTTAGAGCATGTGCCACTATGCCCAGCACACCCACACCCACACCCACACATATGTATTTTACCACTCAGACTACATTCTCTCCCTCTACTCTCCCGAAGAAGAGAAACACATATATATATATTTTGAGACAGTGTCTCACTATGTATTCCTGGATGCTCAAGAACTTGTTGTGTAGGCCAGGCTGGTCTCAAACTCACAGAGATCCGTCTCTTCCTCACAAGCGCTAGGATTAAATGCATGCACCACACCCACCATTTAAAAGTCTATATATTTAAAAAAATATTGTATTTATTATTTTTATTTTATATGTATGAGTGCCTGCATGTATGTAAGTGCACCCATGTCATGAAATGTTTTTGGAGGTCAGAAGAGGGCGTCAGATCTCATTAATCAGTTTTTGGTTCTCAGCCATCTGTGCATATTTGAAAAAGCCTCCAGGCCAGATGATAAGAGCTTTTGGAAAAAGACCAAGGTGAGGAACAAGAGCTAGAGACTGTGGAACGCAGAGAGATGATCTCTTGAGTACCAGAGTTAGTTGCTTTGTGATACAGCACACTGGTGGGATTCTAAGAAATTGTACATTTATGTATATTTCCCTATTTTATTTTCTCAGAATGTTTTCAAATCAGTGAATCTTTGTTTGCATTTTATAAATGATAGTAGAGATTGAAGCCTTCCCTAATGGTTACAAATTTTCTACCTTAGTATAATATTCATGAAGATGTCTAAACAGAGATATTAATGTGAAAAATTAAGTAATGCTTTTTAGAAAATTTTTAAAAATTATATATTTTTATTTATTTATTTTTTTAATGTATATGAATGTACTGTCTGCATGTAGGTTTGTGCCCCCGTGTTGTGCAATGCCTCGGAGGTCAGAAGAGGGTGTCAGATTCCCCTGGAACTGGAGTTCTCCTGGAATTGGAGTTAGAGACGGTTCTCAGCTGCCATGTGGGTGCTGGGGATTGAACCCAGGTCCTCTGCAAGAACAGTCAGTGCTGTTAACTACTAGACCATCTCTCCAGCCCCTAGAAATTTTTTTTTTATGTATATGAGTGTATCACCTGCCTGCATGCAAGTACACCTACGTTGTGCAATGCCCTCAGAGGTCTGAAGAGGGTGTTGGATCCACAGGAACTGGAATTTTAGATGGTTGTTAGCTGCTGCTATGTGGGTGCTGGGATTTGAACCCGGCTCCTCTGCAACAGCAGTCAGTGTTTTGAACCACTGAGGCATCTCTCCAGCCCCAAGTAATGCTTTTTCATGTGTGTGTGTGTGTGTGTGTGTGTGTGTGTGTGTGTGTGTGTGTCTGTGTGTCTGTGTGTGTGTGGTGTGTCTGTCTGTGTGTGTGTGTGTGTGTCTTTTTGAGAAAGGGTCTCACTGTAGCCCCAGCTGTCCTGGAACTCACTCTGTAGACCAGGCTGACCTTGAACTCACAGAGATCTGCCTGCCTCTGCCTCCCGAGTGCTAGGATTAAAGGTGTGTACCACCACATCCAACACCCAAGTAATGCTTTTTAAAGAAACATTTTTCATCATAACTTTCTTCCTTCGTGCACCAATCTATTGTCTCTATACTAGAATATTTATTAAGTTACCAATTAATCAAAAATTACTTTCAAATCAAATTATTTTATATATTTTCATATTTGGTTATACATATTTAGAAACTTAAATCTGGTACTTTAATTCTAGATTAGTGTGAATGCTTTTCAAGCTCTCTATTTTTGTGTGGAAACCCCTGTTGTTGAAAGAAATGTGTTCTCAGGGATTCCATAACCCATTAAAGTTCTATTGGTCCATCAGAAACCAAACACGAACTATAGTTGCCTGAAGGCATGGAAGAGCTTTGTTTAAATTAAACCTGTTTCTTGCCATGTGGGGGGAACAAAGAACATAAATCTAAATCATATGGATCATTGTGTATTTTAATAAGAAGTTTTAATATGAAAATATATCTAGCAAAACATCTTTAATATACTATATGCTCAACATTATACAAACCTCTTCAAAGAGTCTGGTGCTCTCTCCTATGCCCCTTGGCCAAAGAGCAGGTAACTTAACATTTTAGGGATTTTATGGACTCTATCATAAGATATAGTTTGAATTTATGCAATTGCCTAGTGCCTTATAATTGTGTTTTATCCTGCATGCTTCTCAGTTGCAAATAGATGTACCTCATCTGGATTCAAATACAGTCTTTTGTTTTATTAATTTAAAAATTTATTTTATTTTATGTGTTTTCAAGTACATGTATTCAAGTACACCCATGTGATGCTCAAAAGGCCAGAAGAGGGTGTAAGATCCCCTGGAACTGGAGTTTTGGATGGTTGTTAGCTGCCATGTGGATGCTGAGAACTGAACCCAGGACCTTTGCAAGATCAGCCAGTGCTCTTAACCACTGAGCCATCTCTCCAGCCTTGAAATACTTATAGTTTTGACTCAATCCAGTTCCCTACAAGCCAACTTCTAAGACTCAAAACTATTCTAGCACTGACCCCCCTCACACATACTATCACTACATTCCTTCCTTTAAAACCAGCTGAAGATTCTTTTTAAAACGTGTCCACATTATTTGGAAGGGGTAACAAATGAACATGTAAAATTCATTAGCAACATGGGATTATGCTATATTATGGGCAGCTTCACCCAATTTTCTCCAATTTCATGCTGCTTAAAAAGCAAGTCTCTCTGGCTAACTACTCCTACTCTTTAAAGGGATAGTTTTCACCCACAGGGAAGGAGATATGACAACAAAGGGTGAGGCTCCCCTCAAATGCAGTCTCTCCAGCATGAGCTGACAGAAAGCCCATTAAATGGAAAGAGATTGTACAGCCACTATGGAAAGCAGAGTGGAGAACCCTTGGAAGACTTGGAATGAACTTGCCACCTGACCCAGCCATACCACTCCTGGGCATGTACCCACAAGACACATCTTACCGCTGAGATGCATGCACAGCCATGTTTACTGCAGCTCTCTTCACAATAGCAAGGAGCTGGAACCAACCCAAGTGCACCTCAACTGACGAGTAGGTAGAGAAAATGTGGTACATCTACACAATGGAGTTCTATGCAGAGGTAAAGAAAGATGACAGGGCTGGAGAGATGGCCTAGCGGTTAAGAGCACCGACCGCTCTTACAGAGGACCTGGGTTCGATCCCCAGCACCCACATGGCAGCCGAGAACCGTCTGAAACTCCAATTCCAGGAGCACTCCAGTTCCAGGGGAATCCGACACCTTCTTCTGACCTCCGCGGCATTGCACGACATGGGTGCACAGACTTGCATGCAGACAGTACATTCATACACATACGGAAATAAATAAAATTAATGAAATAATTAAAAAAAAAGAAAGATGACAGCATGAACTTTGCAGGAAAATGGTTGGAGCTAGAAGATATCATGCTGAGTAAAGTAACACAGTTCCAGAAAAACAAACGATGAATGGTATCCCTCATCAGTGGATGCTAGTGCCAATTACCTAATTGTATGGCAAACTGAGCAATGTCAATGTGATCTGAAAACAACTGTGCTCTTATATTGTAGAATCCCTTAACAATAAACAAAGATCAAAATAATGGAAAGAGATGACTGAAACTGGTTATTGATAAGGACGGGGCATATATGACAGTTTTACACTACAGTACCTGCTTAAATTCAAGTGAGGCACTATAGCAGCTATCCTAAACAGCTATTTGGACAACATGAAAATGCAAGTACCTAAACAGGCACCAGGATGGATTAAGGTCAGGAAAGTGAGATGCCAAAGATAGAATCAACCCACTTCACAATGTTGAGCTTTCTTTTAGTAGATGCAGGAAATACAGCAAAACTTCATGGAGGAGACAAGAGATCTAGAATAGATACCTGTTTGATAAGATTTGCAGAGTCTAAAGCAGGAGGTGAGTTGGAAAGAGCAAGGCGGGGGGGGGGGGGCTTGGTTCTTAATAGCCTTTGGGATGAGGCAGTGAAGTCATTGGTGCAGGTGTGGATTCAACTAAGACTCTCTGTTCTGGTGGGTAAATGCATATTTTCTTTTTACATGGCTGGGTTAAATTACTTCCCCTAGGTCATTCAATTAATCACTTGGAGAGCAAGGAATAGACTCCAAGTCGACTCTGAGTTCACATCTGGAGCAGGCAAGCCAGACTTCTCTTTTCCGAAACACCCTCTAAATTAAAAAAAATCATTTATTTCACAAATCAATGAAATGTTGAGCTATTCCACACATCATCTGCAAAATCCTTTTTCTCCTGTGTGACAAAACAAGGATAGTGTAAGTTCATAGAAATACTATAAATTGCTCTCTAGTTTATTTTTTATCCAAGAATTTAAAATATCTATCTATCAAAATTGCTTTGATTCCCCTTTCCCAGATTTCAACCCATTATTCTGGGAAGGTAAAAAAAAAATGAGTTTCAGGTCTGAGAAAGCCATGTGTGCACAGCTTTGCTGCTGCATGACTGATTGTGTGATATATTGCTCTTTTCACTAATAACCACAAAGCAGGTAAAGGCATGGCAGACTTATTTGGTTTATATGTCCAGCTGTAAGGCTAGACACTGCATCATTCTTTTCAGAAACCAGTGACTTTAGGCATGTGGAACTCGTAGTCATGACAACAATAACCCAGCTTTGAGTCTGAGTCTCCCCTCAGAAACTGCCTTGTCTCCATTACTTCCTGCTCGTGACCTGACTTTTCTTACTCTCTGGGGCTGGGGGCTGGGGATTTATGAAAGATCTATTGAATAGGGCTCCAGTACATGTTTAATGCTTCAAATGTCTGGGCTGAAAGTTTTGCTTGCACAGATGGTTAAAGGCTGGAAGGAGGATAGATCAATCATTATTATTGCTAATGACACAGTTATAAGGGCATACACAAAGGTGAGCTGATTTGGAAACTTGGAAAAGGCAAACAGTGTCTTGGAATCATTTCTTTGAACAACATAAAAGTCGCTCCAGCAGATAAGTTGTTTTGAATACATGAGGGAATTGTTGTATGATTCTAAAAGGACCTACTCTAAACATGCAGTGAACAGTAATCAAACAAATTAGAACATTAAATTAAGCATGCATGCATGTGTGTGGCATTTTTAATTCTAAGAATAAACGATTAGCAGATGCTCATGGCAAAATCTACATATGGTACTTTTTTTTTTGGTCTTTTCGAGACAGGGTCTCCCTGTAGCCCCAGCTGTCCTGGAACTCACTCTGTAGACCAGGCTGGTCTTGAATTCACAAAGATCCACCTGCCTCTGCCTCCCTGAGTACTAGGATTAAAGGTGTGTGCCACCATGCCCGGCATATGGTCCTTTATTTTGTTCCATGTCCCAGGTGTTTAAAGGGTTCATATGACTATTTTCAGAAACAGCATAGCTCAGTGATAAGAATATGAAACAGTGGGTTTAATAATTACTGTTAAATATCAGCAATAATATCTGGAATGCCAGACAAAGTCCTTTGATACTCAGCTGTAAAAGGAAATTATATAACTTTTGCCATAGACTTCTTGAGCTAGAAATGAAATAATGGAGTGAAAAAGCTTAGCTCAGTGTATAGTGTAAGTACTCAATAGCAAGGAAGTATCAATACTGACCCTGCTGATGGTGAAGCTGGCAGTATTATTTGGCATTAATGGAAATCTGTCTTTCACATGATTGGATGACTGAGCTTCATTGTTAGATACATGAATGATTGGAGAGACAGGAAGATCTTTTCGCTTTCCCCTTCTTTCTGGAGAGATGTGCAATCAAGATTAACCATTGGTTTTCTAAATTTACTATTTTCTCTGTATAATCTAGATTATGATGAAGGTAGAGAGTTCCAGGAGGAGAGGATATGAATCACCAACATAAAGGAAGATATATTCAGGGTCTTTTATACCTTCTCACTGCCCAGGATTGATCCTTCTTGCCCTCCCCCCCCCCCAATACACAAGAAGTAAGACATTCCAACATCAAGGACATTTCTCTTCACTTAGCATTCGGGCCACTGTTAGGTCTGGCTCTCCCAGTATTCCAAGGGACACATGGATGTCCACTTCCTCCAGAAACTGTCAATCTATGACCTCTTTCTCTTTACCTGAGGTCTGCCCAAGATACTTAAAAGGGCTTGACCAGCCATCCTAGGTGCTGGCAGCCATGATTCCATCAAGGGACAGCCTGCATAGATCTAATGTATATGCATATTTAATTTTTAACAGCCACCTTTTCCCAGAACTCTATTTTCTAGCAGTTTAGCCCTTACAAACCATGAAGTAGAAAAATAAAACATGGATCAAACCATATATGGAGTCAACTGTTGCCTCTCTTGTCTATATGCTGAGAAATTAAATGAGTAACTGTCCCAGAGATCAGCTTGATCATGGACCTAACTTCTTAGTAACAGGGATGAATCCCAGAGGAGAGCTTTTTTCCTGGTCTCACCATCCAAAACTATGGTGGATGGATGGATCACCATCCAAAACTATGGTGCCACACATTCATCTAAAATTTGAGAATCATGGAGCACAAGGTGATTTTGTACTGCTTCTTTTAAGAATTTCGTGCTGTCACAGATTAACCAAATTTCTCTTTTCTTTGTCCCCAATGGACAGTTACAATTTACAGCAATGTAATTTTGTTTTCTGAGCTGAAAAATTAGATCATGCTTTTCTCCTAGAAAGTTTATGAGGGAAATCATTTTGTTGTGTGCCTCATTAACATGGAAAACAATATACCTTTAGGAAAATAAAAATACAGAATTATTCTATAATAGTATTCATTTTATGTACATTTAATTAAAAAAATTAATTTATTATTTTTTATGTGTGTATGAGTGTACTGTCTGCATGTAGGTTGGTACACCCGTGTCATGCAATGCCACAGAGGTCAGAAGAGGGTGTTGGATTCCCCTGGAACTGGAGTAAAAGACGGTTCCTAACCACCATGTGGGTGCTGGGAATCGAACCCAGGTCCTCTGCAAGAACAGTCAGCACTCTTAACTGCTGAGCCGTCTCTCCAGCCCCTTTATGGTCATTTAAATTAATTCAAGTAATGAGATGATTAATATGACAGAAATGTAACTACTAGGGCATTAGATATTTGAATACATAAGTATGTAACATATAATTATTCTACAGAAAAGATGTCACTGTGTAAATAAGTTCTCTGTATATTACAATGTTATTAAGATCTGTAATCACATGCTTATAAAGGTTTCATGATGAAAGTTTTCACCATCAACTAAATTCAGATAAAAAATATTACAAAAGTTTGGAAGATATTCTATTTTTCTGTGAACTCTCATAATTTCATAAGTATTGGTTTTAAGGTCTGCAAGCTTTGCAGGGGATTTTTTAAGAGCTCAAGCTGTTTTCTCCTACGTTTGACTAGTTAGTCTATGCAAAGATAAATCTTTTGAAGATTCAAAGTCTTTAAACATACCCAGAGGAAACAACTGTGTTTCTAAGAGCTTTTTCCTGGAATATTTCTCTCTTCAATATTGGTATGTTTTGTTATTGCTCACAAATGCTGCTGATAAAGGAATTTCAAGCAAGGGAATAGAAACAATGGGGAAATAAATCTGTTCCTTAATATGTAACAGAAAGCTGATTCATCAAATGTGGCTTAGTGTTTATGATTTGCCTAAGTACAGAGAGACTCCAGTTTTCCCTGATGGATATACAGGAACATTCATATCTAAAAGTCAGACTCTCTCATTGGGATGCTCGATGGATCTGTCCTGAGCACCAAGGCAGACACAATATCCAAGGGCATAAATCCAGCTGTAGTCAAATACCTACTCCTTGCCTTGGTTACATGTTTATTTACTTTTAAGACCCGAGTTTGCCCTAATAGTTATAATAAATAAATTATAATTGATAAACATCAAAGTTCTTCAATGTAGAAAGCAATTGTGCTAATATGGGCTGAAGGTAAAAAATACAGATTATCTTGTTTGCAAGAAACTGTCTGGAAAATTTGTGATATAAATTTCAAAAATTCATAATTTACTGTTAAGAATTGACATGCAATATCTGAGCTGCTTACTTGTGGTTTATATAAGTAACTATTTTATAGCATTTAATGTTCCCTCGCCTTTCAGCAGACTCCTTATATGGACCTTACTATTGTGTTCTGAACATTTTCAAGTGATTTCCTGCTTATTTTCTTGTCACTTACCTGTCTGGTATTTTTCCTCTCACTTACCTCATCTTTTACATATTCCGATTATTCTTGAACCAGTGGCTTAAGGATAGATGCAAAAGTGATGAGAATTTGATTTAGCCTTGGTTTTTATTATCGGATACCCACAAGGAAATAAAGCTTTGATCTACTTCCTCGGGAAGCTAATCCCAATGATTAGGTAGAGATGTGAGCAGTGGTCGCTACAGAGAGACACAGCTTTAATCGCTAGGTGCTGAATACTTAATCCACTTCAGATTCTTGGCAAGGAGATTTAAAGAAAGAACAAAATAATTGCACTCTCCATAGACTTTGCTTTCTGGAATGAGGTTTTGGTAGCTCTCCTTGCTATTTTACAGTTTAATGAAGACGCTTAAGAAAATAGATTTGGATTTACTTGGAATGATGTAGAATTGATGTCTTTTGTGGTCCTCAGCAGGTAAATCTAAAGGGAGTCTATTAATGGCAGTACGGGTGGCACTTTTTCTATTCAGATGGTTTCAGAGTAAAGACTAAATATAAAACATACTATTTCCAGAGAAATAATCATCCTCAGACTGAAAATACTCTTTAGAAGTGTTTTTTTTTAAATATATATTAATTTAGTTATGTGTTTTTATGTTTGCGTTCCTGAAGTTCAGAGACCGACTTGCAGGAGGTATTTTTTTCTTTCCACCATTTGAGTCTCTGGAATAAAACTTCATATTCTAGAGTAATATAAAATTAAAGGAAAAAATGTGAACCTCAAAGCATATTTTGCAATTAACATTCAGTTTATTCCTGGAGGTCATAATTTTGACACATGCGTGTTGTTTATATAGGCATAATTTGGAGTAGTACAAAGGGGAGGGAACAACAACAGCATAAGGACTAGGTCAAAGAACTGACTGATACAGTTAAATTCTGCCCAAAACTACAAGCCTCTGCAGAAAAAAATCCTTGGAAAGACTGAGAGAAAGTTGCAAGACATATATGGCAGAATGCATAATGGGGTGGGGGAAGGGCAGGGAGAGGGGAATGTATCCAAATTGGACTAAAAAATGATGTATGAAATACACAAAATGTCAATAAAAAAGAACTTACGTATTTGTGTGTTTTTTTAAAAAACTTGGGCTGTCAGGAATGGCAGCAGGCACCTTTACCCACTGGGTCATCTTATCAACTCCCAACCTATTTTTTCTATAATTAAGAACTTCATAATCCAATACCCATTAACTTTAAATATAACATATATTCATTATAACATGCTCTTCTTTTAAAATGATGTGTTTTATTTACACACATGTAGGCAATACACTCATATACATAAAAATTTTTATGTATATGAGTGTATTGCCTACATGTGTGTAAATGCACCCATGGTGTATAATACTCATGGAGATCAGAAGAGGGTGTCAGATCCCCCTGGAACTGGAGTTACATATGGCTGTTAGCCACCATGTGGGTTCTGGGAATCAAACCCACATCTTCTGTAATAGCAGCAAGTGCTCTTAACTGTTGAGCCATCTTTCCAGTCCTAGAAAATGTTCTTAAAACAAACATATTATTTTTTTTTGGTCTTTTTGAGACAGGGTATCCCTGTAGCTCCAACTGTCCTGGAACTCATTACGTAGACCAGGCTGGCCTTGAACTCACAAAGATCCCCCTGCCTCTGCCTCCTGAGTGCTGGGATTAAAGGTGTGTGCCACCGCACCCAGTGGGTAAACATCAGCCAGGGGCTGCACTGCCACCCTGGGCAATTTCGCCAAGGCCACCTTTGATGCCATCTCTAAGACCTACAGCTACCTGACTCCAGACCTTTGGAAAGAGACAGTCTTCACCAAGTCTCCCTATCAGGAATTCACTGACCATCTTGTGAAGACCCACACCAGAGTCTCAGTACAGAGAACCCAGGCTCCAGCCGTGGCCACTACCTAGAGTTTTTTTTATAAAAAAGTGGGTGTGGTGGGGATATCAAGGGAGACCCCATCTCAATAAAGTGAATGAAGTCTGTTAAAAAAAAAATGACTCTTTGGGCTGGAGGGACGGCTCAGCAGTTAAGAGCACTTGCTACTCTTGCAGAGGACCCATATTCCCTTTCCAGTTCTAGGGGATCAGGCACCTTCTTCTGGTCTCAATATGCACTAAGCACACATGTGGTGTACTTACATATGTGCAAGCAAAGCACTTATACATATAAAATAAAAATAAATAAATCTTAAAATAATGTCTTCATCTCACTAAGAAAACATGAATCGGGCTAGTATACATCTAAGAAAATTTTGTTAGCTAATTGATTTTTCAAGTAATATGCATCATCTTTTAGTTTACATAATATATTGCTTCAAAACCGCATGCTAAAAAGGAAAACAGAAAATTACCAGCACCGCATTATGCAAACACAACATTTATGGTGCTTTAATATTCAGATATCCAAGTTAATTTCTTTTTTAGTTGACAAAATTTTTCCTTATAATTCCTCCTTATACATAAATATAATCTTCTATCTGTATGGCATTGAGCGTATTGCTATAATTCACTCAACTCTTCTCTTGTGAATAACATTGAAACTTATTTGTCTTGCAATATGAAGTTCGAGCAAAATGAATAGCATTCTTTTATTACTGGGAATTTAAATTTTCATTCTTGATTTAAAGAAGTTTTTATACATAAGCAATTAGAAATTAATAGTTTGTTTTTTTTTTGGTCTTTTTGAGACAGGGTCTCCCTTTATTCCCAGCCGGCCTGAAGCTCTCTATGTAGATAGACCAGGATGGCCTTGAACTCACAGAGATCCGCCTGCCTCTGCCTCCAAGAGTACTAGGTTTAAAGGTGAGCACCACTATGCCAGGCATAGAAATTAATCTCGATACCAGGAAAAAAGAACAAGCAAAATGTTTTAGAAGTCTTACTAATTTTCAGTTTAATAATTCATGGTTTCATAAATTGATATGCAAAACAAATATTCACAACTCTGATTTTTGCTTAGAGGTCATTGTTGGTCGCTAATATATTATTTTGAAAGTAACTTAAACTCAACTATCTACGGTAATTATTTCAAGCAGAAATAAAGATCCCTTTCTTAAGGAATGCAGCTCTTCTTTGTTCTATGCCTGAGACCCCAAACATTTTGGGACACTCTTCAACTACATTTTTCAAGCACGTGTTCCATGTGGGATCCTCAGACTGCTGTCTTAGTAATGAGTAGAATGGCACGTGGGCAGTGGTCAGATCATAACTTCCTTGCTCCAAGGTCCCAACCATGGCTGAAGAATGAGGGGAGTGGATGGCTGCTGAGAGAAGAAGAAGCAGTTTCCTCTAGCAACAAGACTCCTGATGGGTTACCCAATCCCAAGTGGTCAGCCTTACGCACATGTACATATGAGGAATGCTAAATGGACTCAGAAGGTTGAGTGTATCCATGCATGTGTATTACAACAACAATAATAGAAGAATAGGTAATGACTCCAAGAGGGAGTGGAAGGGAAGAAAGAGTCAGAAAGGTGGAGAGGGAGGGGTGGACACAATGTAAATACAGTGTACTCATATATGAAATTCTCAAAAAATGCATTAAAATTTTATTAAATAAATATTTTTTAAAGTTCTTATGCTATCAAGGATAAGAAAAGTTTGATTCAATCATTTATTTTTTAAGATTTTCTTTCTTAGGAATTTCTGAAATACTCCCTGGAAAATGTGTCAGACTTTACAAGAATGTTTTTATAGAATTCCAATGGACTTTCCCATATGGGCAATCATAAATTAGGAATATACACAAGGCTGTTTCTATTGGCCTTTTCCTTTTTTTTTTTAAATTAATTTTACTTATTTCTGTATGTGTATGAATGTACTGTCTGCATGCAAGTCTGTGCACCCATGTCGTGCAACGCCGCGGAGGTCAGAAGAGGGTCTCGGATTCCCCTGGAACTGGAGTTCTCCTGGAATTGGAGTTTCAGACGGTTCTCAGCCGCCACGTGGGTGCGGGGGATCGAACCCGGGTCCTCTGTAAGAGCGGTCGGCACTCTTAACCGCTAGGCCATCTCTCCAGCCCTCTATTGGCCTTTTCCAAGGAAGACTGCAACCAATATTTAAGTTATACTGGTTTTGGTTTAAACTGAATTGAGGGGCTGGAGATATGGCTCAGCAATTAAGAGCACTGGTTGTTCTTGCAGAGGACACAGGTTTGGTTCCCAGTACCCACATGTCAGAGAACAACTGTTCTCAATTCCAGTTTCAGGGGAGCTTAAGCTCTCTTCCAGCTTCTGCCGGCTCTGCAGGACAAGGTGCACTTACGTACACAGAGTAAAAACACTCATACACATAAAATAAAAATAAAATCTGAATTGATAAACTGAATTGATAGAATGTTCTGGCACTAGGAATCAGTATATACATGATGTTATAATCATCTCTATATATTCCTGATCCGATGTATTCCTTGCTCCCTGCCCTTTGCCTACTCTGTTCCAAGACAGTTTATAGTGGTGAAAAACCTTGGTACTTTTCTATTGATTATTCGGCAACTGAGACTCAAGCGAATAAAACCTCTAGCTGACAGTCCTTTCATTCAGCATTAAACTTTCTCTTTCATTTCCTTTTTAATGCAAACCTCAACATTGTAGATGATGTTTGGATTAGACAGGGTGGCTGGCTTGCTTGTGACCCATGATCTTGATTCTGGATACACTGTAAGTGTGACAAGTGTGTGATGGGGCCGGCCAGCAGGTGTAGTAGGGTAGCTGGCAGGGTGTGGCATTTTCGTGTTTGAACAGGAGAAACCAGGTGCCAGGTGGGAGAGATGAAATTCACTTTCACAACATGGGTGTTTCCTCACCTCAAAAGAAGGAACAATTACCTCCTTGATTAGGAGAGCACCAGTCCATGCCTCAGACCTTTCTGGAAACATTATTCATAGGAGTTATTTCAGTATTTTTTTCTCTTTGGAGTCTAACACTGAAAAATCTTGATTGTGCCCAGATTTCTAGGTCATCACTACCAGAATTGAGTCCTGTATCACTCAGAGTGAGGTCCCAGCGATTGCCTCCTGACGAGAATTGGGGTCACAATGTCAACTAGGTTGTAGTGCACAGTGTTCAGTTCTGGACTTTTCTTCTGTAGCAGGTTATTTTCTGCAGTGCTGATAACAAACAATTCAATGAGGGGGGCACATTGAGGAGTAATTTAGATACTTCAGACTTTGTATCAATGTTAAGTAAATGGAAACATAGAAGCACTTAAAGTGAAAAATAAAGCTGGGCCAAGTGGCACATGCCTTTAATCCTAGCACTTGGGAGGGAGAGGCAGGCGGATCTCTGTGAGTTCAAGGCCAGCCTGGTCTACAGAGTGAGTTCCAGGACAGCTGGGGCTACAGGGAGACCCTGTCTCAAAAAGACCAAATAAAACAAAATAAAAAAGTGTAAAATGAATATTTGCTGATAAAGTTTGGGAGTGGGGTAGGCTGGGGGGAATCAGAAAACCAGGGTTTCCTGTGCCACCAACCAGCTATGTGGCCTGAAGCAAATTAGATAACCGAGTTCTCTCAGTTTTGAGATGAGCTGGAATTATTCTGGCCTAAATGTTTTAATGAAATTTAATGTTTCAATGAAATCTAATACATTAAAAGAAGTGAGCACAGCATGGCATTTTTCACACCTAAGCCCACGTCACATTGACACTGGCAACTGACGGGATCACAAGTGCTAAAGGGTTCCTTTACAATTTAAGTTGTTAAAAAAGTCTCCTTCCTATATCACAATGTCTTTCTTACACATAAGAAGCATTTTTGGTCTCAAATTTGCATTATACAATACTCTTATTTCCAGGTTACCTTTATGAGGAACCACACGAATTCTCTCTCTCTCTCTCTCTCTCTCTCTCTCTCTCTCTCTCTCTACCTTGCTCTCTCTGATCTTTCATTCAAAGCCACAAGAACTTATAATATTTAATCTATAAGAATACACAATAAAATTTTACCATTCTCCTGTACTATAATAAACAGTAAAACTTCACCCATTTTTTACTTGTGGAAATAAAAAGAAATAGGTACTGCAGATATTTCAATGACAGTTTTCTTTCCACAAGATGAGCACAGCCAAATACCATCTATGAAAAAGTGAAGGCAAGGTATGCATTTTCCTAGAAAGAGAAATGGCTCTCAAGTGAAATTCTTTGGGAAAAGCTTGCAGTATCGTAAAATATTAGCATATGTGAATGTGTTCCTTTTTATTAAACATAATAAACTGGTCAAGTGATGTCATTCTTATTTGGGGAGGAAAGGGACTGTGTGTGTGTGTGTGTGTATGTGTGGTGTATGGTGTGTGTGTAGTATGTGTGCTGTGTGTGAGAGGTGTGTGTGGTGTGTGAGATGTGTGAGGGGTGTGGGGTGTGTGACATGTATCTGTGTGTTGTGGGGTGTGGTGTGTGTAGGGGGTGTATGTATGGTATGATGTAGTGTGTGTGTGTGTGTGTGTGTGTGTGTGTGTGTGTGTGTGTTGGCTTTACTGTTCTCCCTTCACCCCTCTGATAACCCACTATACTTCAGTACTGCAGACTGCCTGGTATTGTGTTCCCTCCTCTACTCCTTCCCTCCAGTTCTTCCCTAGTAATATCCTCTAAGAGGAACTTAACCAGTGCCTCCATTTCTCTCTAGACCACACCCCTGTTCCTTTGTCCTTATCTTCCCATTCCCTACCCTAAATTGCCCAATTACTCTTTTACAATTCAAATTTGAGGTTAACAAGCTGTTACAGGTTTTGCTCTCTGTTGTATTTCAGTAAGGCTGGTACTCAAGTAAATATTTGCTGAATGGAATGATGGAAATACAATCTGCCTAGAGCCCTGCCACTTGCTTCTTTCTTTAACACTTCAGTGGGAGGTGATTGCTATCTGATTCAGACTCACATAGCACTTTCTTTGAACTTTTGACATTTATCACTTAATTTCCTGGCTTTGCTGTCAGATAGATAGAAGTTCAAACCCTGGCTCCTCCCTCAGTGTTTAATTTTGTGCAAGTTGTTTAATTTCTTAAGGACGCAGGTTTTTGCTGATAATAGACGATGGTCAGGTCTACTTCATTAAGTTGTTAATGAAGATGATATAGCATAATGCATGTGCAAAGTGCATTTAGTTATATCTATCACCAAATCATTTATTACTCAACAATCATAATAATAACGAAATGAGTATTGTATTCCATATGGGGTAGTTTAAAATTCTTAATGTAAGTCATTTCATTCGTGCTTTGCAACAATGTGATAAAATAAATAAGCACTATTGTCCCTGTTTGATGGAAGAGGGAACCAAGGCACAGATCATCTGAGTACTTTCCAAGGACATATAGACTTGGTGTGGTGCAACTGCTGGATGAAAGCCAGGTATCTGGCTCTTCTGCATGCCCTCCTGCTACCCCCATTGCTCTATAGCCTCTCCATACTATGTATTGTTTTCACCTTGTAATTATTAGGCAGAGTTCAGTGCTGTAAAAGGAGTCATAAAACCTGAACTGTTTCTGAGCTTGTCAGCTGCTGATGACACTTCTGTAAATCATCTGTTCTTTTTAAGCTTTACTTTAGTATTCTTATCCAGAGAACAAATTGATAGCAAACAAGTCCTTTTTTCTAGTCCCAAGACCCTTTACTTTGGAGAGTTGCCCACTGCCCAACCTACTTCTGAAGGGTTGTTGGTCACGTGGCTACTAGCTAGAATATTAAAGACACTGGCACTTAAGGACTTAATCATTCTTAAAGGACTTCAAAAATTTTCCATGTATCCAAAAACAGTGATTATCCCAGGGTGAGCCTATAAAGTACATGGAGCCAAGGGAAGGTGAGCTCATTGTTATTTTCACAATATATAAACTAAAATAAACATGAAGGAATAAAGTTATTAGGGACTATCTTCCAAACTAGAGAGAAAATGACTGACAGTGAATCCAACCCAAAGCAAGCAAAGAGGTTGAACTGGGAATCGGGGTAGGGGAGGGGAGAGAAGGAAAAAGAGAGGATGGATTAAAATTGGCCTTTAAAGCAATTGCTTTGGCACTTAGATTCAGCCATATCTGAAGGGAGCATATCTCTAAAATACCCCTTGAACTAGTTTTAATTAGCTTTCTTTTACTAAAACTAAAGTTCTTTTTCACACAGACTTAGGGAAATGATCTGTCTTCTAGCTGTAACATTCTTTAGCCATAAGTTTCATCAAATTTTCAGTCTTAAAGGACTATATAAAGCAGACAAATAATTTTCAATAAATTTAATTGTTCAACTGGTAATCCAGGATAAAAATTGGCAGATCTTGGTTCAAAGTGCCTGTTTCAAGTAACTTGGAGGCTTTTGGTAACTGACTACTTTGTTAATGATTTGAAACATGTAAAGCCATCTTTGGTACCTCGTCTTGAAAATCAGCTTTCACTTGAGGACAGGGCATGAGGATAAATCTGTTACTGAAATCAAGAAGAAAAATAGAAGATGGAATTATTGTGGGATCAATCATTAGAACAAAGTAGGCTTTCCAGCTTTGACCTCTGTACAATAATATAGGGCCAAAAACCCCAAGAGGACTCAGGAAGGACAGATCTGAAGGGCCGTGTAATTCCTTACCATGTCCATTGTGTGTTAGGTACACCTATACTCATCCACAGTGAAGTCTTATATTCATAGACATAAATATACATTCAAATCAATGTGGGGTCAACACATAAAGATAAAGTCATTTCAGTTAAATACACATACACATGCATTGGTACACACTGTTTCTTTATCCAAAATAATATTTATATTTACATACTCAGAACTGCATGGAATAATCAGTCCCACTAAAACCATGCATAAATTGGATCCTCCACACGAAAGCAAGCTCTGTTAAGTCCTCCCTTTGCCAGTTGTCTGCTGAATGTTTTATATATTACCTCATAATTATATCAACAACATCATGAGACAAAAATATTATCATTCCCATTTTACAGACGTGGAAATTGAGATTTAGAGCATTTAACTTATGAAAGCATTTATTCAAAGTCTCATGCCTAGTAAGCAATCTGAGTCTATTTGGCTTTAACTATGCTTTTTTAATCCCTACATTAGGCTGTTCCTCCCAGATCTAATTAGTTTTAATGATAAAAACACAGATATATTGTCTACTCCACAAAAGAGGGGGTGGAGAGTCCAGCTGAGACGGGACACTACTGTGGGAATGAGAACCTGAGTTCATATATGGTACATGGAAAAATAATCAAATCATAAATGTGAAGGGAGCTGATTCTGGGGGAAAAATAAAGCTGAGACACACATTCTTTTTCCCAAAGTGATAAATCCTTTCCATTCAGGGCTGCTCAGTGCATTTCCTGTAAATGCTATGTATAACATGAACTCATAGTTTCATAGCTCAAACCTGTTTGGCTGCTTGCACCCTCCTTAGGGATCTGCTAGCCAGAAAGCAAGGGGTGGTGCATGCTGCAGCTGGCCAGATGGAGCTGCTGAAACCTAGCAGATTTAGTATTTCCTGCAGGGGTTTTCTGCAAAGTTCCCAGCTTGTTTGTATGAGACTGCCTTATGTTTCCATGAGAAGTCTTGAACCATGGCTTTTTCGGGGTCATTTCATTTCATCAGCATTGTTCAGACCTACAGGGAATCTGTTGCATTCACACAGCAATGCTTATATGGAAACAGTGACATTCGTTGTCTTTTTTTTTTATTTCAGTGGAAGATATATTGTTTATTATTGGCTTACAAAAATGCTTTTTCCAAGCCAAGTGAATGATGAGGACAGTCAGTATTTGGTGCAATCTTCATCCCTGTCTTGAGGTGACAGAGACGAGGTAATGCTTACTGATGAAAGGAAGCTTTAAAAGCCTTGGGAATGTGGGAAGTCTTTGTAAGAGTGAGAAGGGATTCCATCTAGCACAATGCACTTGGTATTAGCTGTTCACATCTGTCCCCAGAACAAGAGAAATAGAGATGGTGTCCTTTGAACAAGGGAAAGGCTCCTGGTGGCCTCGCCCAAAGTTGTGTAAACTTTGGGGAATAAAGAGTGTGGCAGCACATGAGGCTCCTTTTCATGACTTTGATTGAAGACTCAATTCACCATTACTGAACCTTGGATTTTTGGCTCAATCATTTTTTTTTTCTTTTTTTTTTCTTTGTTCCTTTTTTTTTTTGGTCTTTTTGAGACAGGATCTCCCTGTAGTCCAAGCTGTCCTGGAACTCACTCTGTAGAGCAGGCTGGCCTTGAACTCACAGAGATCTGCATGCTTCTGCCTCCCCAGTGCTAGGATTAAAGGCATGCGCCACCACGCCCAGTTCAATCATTTCTTTAAAAAGTTCCCATGTACTAGAGTACTGGACCAAATAAAAAAAGGGGAAAAAAGTTCACTGCTATATATTTGCTCTTCCAGTTTCTATGATGAATAGGTAGGGGTAGGTGAAAAAAATTATCTTTTACTAGCAAGTGTATCTACAGAATGAGGCATTATACTCTGTCTTTAAGTCATTAATGTTTTGTAAGAGGGTTCTATAGATCCGACACAGAATGCTTTTTCTCTCTGGCCAACGTTTGGTACATTTTGTGTTTGCTTTGTTTCCTTCAGTATCCCTTTACTATAAAGTAGGTGTCATATGGAGTGGTAGTTTCTTTAATCAGTTCAGCTAATTTTCCATAAATAGGTATAATCTGAACACACAAGGATTATGCTTATGTTTCACAGACACAAGTTTTTGAGTCGTTATATCAGTCCACACAAGCATACTACATTCAAAAACATTTATTGTTATTTGTGTGTGTATGAGTATATTGCCGGCATGTAGATAGGTATCATGCAAAGCCAGGAGAGATCAGAAGAGGGTGTCAGATACCCTGGAACTGGTATTATGAATTGGTTATTAGCCATCATGTGGGTTCTGGGAATCAAACCTAGGTCTTCTGCAAGAGCAGCCAGTGCTCTAACTGCTGAGCCACCTCTCCAGCCCCACATACTACATTCTTATTTCTGTTTTCCACATAGGGAAATGAGTCTTTGAGAACCTATATAAATTTCTCAAGGTCACACAACAAATGAATGAGAAAACATGGATTCAGTTACAGGACTGTCTCCAATGTCCATGCTCTTAATTTCTGGTTTATATTCTCTTCTTGAACAATTCACATGGTTAAAATGAATGACTTCCTTCTGGGCAGGGGTAAGGGAGAGGCTTGGTGTGGTCTCCAGGATTTCAGCTATATCTGCAACTAGATAAAGTCACTCTGATTGGATTTTTAGGATGCACCATTTTCTTTGTCTCCTGGTCTGATGGTCAGAAGGCTGGAAAAGAGGTCTCCCCTTTGGTGTTTGCTCTGTATAACACCTGACAGTAAAGGGTGGGGCTGCTGACTCCACAGTTGGGTTGAGTAGTCTAAAGAGGGCAGCCACATGGGGCTGCTGGCCCTGCAGCCAAACATGCAGCCGTGGGACTGATCATCTAGTGGCCAAACATGCGGTTGAAGGGCTGCTGGCTCCCACGACCACAGGAGCTCTGGGGTTGATAGCTCTGCAATCAAGCTGGCTAAAAAGAGCAAGCACAAAGTAACAGCCCGGGGATCATGTCACGTGGTGCGAATTCTTGAAATCAGTTTATTTTCATACAGCTTTTAGTAGCTTAAATAAGTCTGGGAAGGGGAGCCCCTACCTCATGAGCTCACCTCCCAGTGGCCAATCTTAGACCTCCATACCATCACAATTCCTGTGGCATACCCAGGAAGGGGCGTGCAAACAAGTCAGCTCATGGCGCCAAGCACGTGCTAGCATCAGGTGAGAGGGTGTGTGATGTACTATAGCATTGCTTAGTGTGCTAAGCAGACTGTGCCTGAACATTTGCAATGTATGCCTGAACCCAGGACTGCTGTCCCACAGTAAAGTTCCTGTGCAGAAGAAAGAACCAAGCCCAGGGAAAGCATGCAGCCAGGCATAGTTTTCTGTCTCTGTCTCTGTCTGTCTGTCTGTCTGTCTGTCTCTCTCTCTCTCTCTCTCTCTCTCTATATATATATATATATATATATACACACATATGTATATGTTTCTGTTTTTCTTTTCTTTCTTTCTGTCTGTCTCTGACACACAGACATACACACACCACACCCCACACACACTGTCTTCATCTGCCTGAGTGTGGCTTTGAAAATGGCATATTTGAAGGGGTGTGTTTATGGTTTGATTTTAGGAAGCAGACAAAACGGGGTTGAAGATCCTTCTGTATTTTAATGTGATAGATATGTATGATATGTATGCATGTATGTACAGCTCCTTGTATCCAAATATATTCATATACTTAAAGATTTTGTTTTATTTTAATTACTTACACATTTGCATGTGTGTATGGGTTTGTGGACATGAGCTCAGGCCCCTGTGGAAGCCAGAATAAGATATCCGATCCCCTTGGAGTTGGAGTTACGGGTACTGTGAGCCTCCTGATACTGGAAAGTGAATTTGGGTCATCTGCGAGAGCAGTGCCAGCTCTTACCACTGAGCCGTCTCTCCATACTGTATAGTCATGCACGTAGAACCACATGTAATAATCCCTTTGCAATAATCCACAAATTAAATTTCCCATAAAGAAGGTAAGCTTCTCAAATCCTTCCCTTTTGCCAGGCAGTCCACTAAATACAAGGGAAACAAAATAAAGATTAATAGTGTCTACAACCCTGAGAAAGAATAAAGTTATAAAAGCAAATTAAAAAGTGAGTGTCCCTTATCAGAAATGTTTGGGACAAGAATAGTTTCAGGTTTGGGTTTTGAAATGTTCCTGTATGCATAATGAGTTATCTCAGGAATGGGAGTGAGTGTAAACATGAAACTCTTGTGTTTCAGATACATCACATATGCACTGCACTGTCCATTATTTTCAGCACAGTGCATTTTGATTCCAACCTGTTTCATAAAGTCACATGGAATGTTTCGCTTGTGGCTCTATGTGAGATTCAAAGCCTTTCAGAGTTCTTGTTTTTAGATTCCGGATGCCCAATCTGTACTGAAAATGGGCATTTCTGAAACAAGCTCTTCTCCAACAGGAGAAAAATTCATCATTACAGTGGAGCAGAAAGGTTAGGTGAGTTCAGAGAGTCTAGGGGTCCTGAGCTTCCACGAGCCCCTTGCTCCTGTTATGACCTGCCTATTAATCTCATGCTTTTGGTTACTCCTTTAACCCTTGTTTCTTTTTTCCTCAGTGTTTTAAATATCTTACAGGGCAAATGTGAAAGATGATCCACATATATGGAGACACATTATATTAAGATTAAACAATGACATATGGTCATTAAGTGCCAAGCTCTTTCTTTTTTTTTTTTTTTATTTATTTATTTCTGTATGTGTATGAATGTACTGTCTGCATGCAAGTCTGTGCACCCGTGTCGTGCAATGCCGCGGAGTTCAGAAGAGGGTCTCGGATTCCCCTGGAACTGGAGTTCTCCTGGAATTGGAGTTTCAGACGGTTCTCAGCCGCCATGTGGGTGCTGGGGATCGAACCCGGGTCCTCTGTAAGAGCGGTCGGCGCTCTTAACCGCTAGGCCATCTCTCCAGCCCCCCAAGCTCTTTCTATGCTAAAGAAAGTTTGCCTAGGGTTCTTCATTGAAAAATACTGAATACTGCCCAGACACAACAGGGCAGTTGCACATATGAACCCACAGAGCTTGTGACAGCATGCACAAGACCTACTCAAGCCCAAGCCAGATAGGAACCCAGCATGCAGGGGAAGTGGGCAAGAAACCCCAGTCCTAGTTGAGGAACTGTTGGTAATTGGTAGCTGCTGGGAGAGGGAGAGTCAGTTTTCCTTAAGGGTGTGATGCCAGGTAGGCTAACCAAGCTGCAGAGTATGGATTCACGCCTAAGATTACTCAGGTAACGTTAATTAGAGCGGATGGATCTTAAAAAGTAACAGAGGATGGGGGCTGGAGAGATGGCTCAGTGGTTAAGAGTGCCCACATGACAGCAAAGAACCGTCTTTAACTCCAGTTCCAGGGGAACTGACCTCCACGGCATTGCATGACACAAGGGCGCACCAACCTACATGCAGACAATAAACACACACACACACACACACACACACACAAAAGGTAACAGAGAAAATGAAGTAAGGGGTAGTGTAGGAGGTGGGGTGGGTGTGATGGATAAGGGAAGGGGTCTGAATATAATCAAAACACATTGTTTAAAATTCTCAAAATTTAAAAATATTATGTTTAAAAAAAAGAACAATCCAGAACAAAACTTACCAATGAGGAATTTTTGCCCATCACCTAGATCCTTTCTTTGGAGGACAAGATTTAGATTTAATATTGTCTAGATGGTTTAATCTAAATAGATATATTTTTTTGTTGTTATCAAAAACAGTGATTTGAATTGTCGGGTGTGGTGGTGTACACCTTTAATCCTAGCACTTGGGAGGCAGAGGCAGGCAGATCTTTGTGAGTTCAAGGCCAGCCTGATCTACAGAGTGAGTTCCAGGACAGCTGGGGCTACAGGGAGACCCTGGCTTGAAAAGACAAAAAACGAAACAAAACAAATCAACACAAAAAAAACAAAAAACCAAAGAAACAAAACCCCAATGATTTGAAAATAGAGTGCATGCTTATGGAAAAGGGATGGTAAGAAACCAACAAACAAAAAAACAAAAACACACATAAAAGATCTATTTTCCTTCAAATCATATCCTCTGTGACTAACACTAGGATTGCCAAACTGGCTGCTCCTTGCCTGGGGAATCTTTTAAAAAATAGTGAGACTTTGTAGTAGCTAGTATGCTGAGAATTATGCGTGTACAGAGCTTGTCCCTCATCAACCTAAGCTGCCCTGGGCAGGCGAGACCATACAAGCAGCTGAGTTTCAGACCTGGGCTAACTCAGTCGGTACAGCATGAGACTCTTAATCTTAGGGTTGGGGTTCAAGCCCCACATTGGGTGCCAGATGTAGACAGTCCCCCAGGCCTGCTGGGGAATTTCGTTGCCTGACTGGGAACAAGGGGGTGAGAGGTGCAGAATCAAGACACAGACCCTGGGTATCAGGTGAACACAGACAGAGGGCGGGCTGCCACGCACTCGTTTGTTGGGGGCAGGGCTAGGGTTTATGTACTGTTTCCATTCCCCTCCCCTCTTAGTGCAGTATCCTGTCGCCTTGTGATTGGCCCAGGTCTGAAACTCAGCTGCTTGTATGGTCTCTCCTGCCCAGGGCAGATTAGATTGATGAGGGACAAGCTCTGCGCATGCGTAATTCTCAGCATACTGGCTACTACAAGGTTTGGGTCAATTCCAAACAAATCAAAGCAGAATGCCTGGAATCTAGGCTTGCACATCAGTATTTGCTAAAGGTTTCCCATGGGATTCCAGTATGCAGCTAGGACTGAGAGCTTCATTGGGGTAGAATACAAGGATGGTAGGTTTTAGAGTCTGACTAGCTTCTGTTTGATTTCTACGCACACGGATTTTCTGAGCTAAGTGATACTGGGTAAGTTCTTCAAACTCTCTAAACTCATGCCCTCAGCTTGCAAGATGGAGGTGATGTGCTTTCATCAGAGAATTACTTTAGAGCTAAAAGGGGAAGGAATGTGGTACAACTAGAATAATGCCTAGCAGATAATTGGTGTCTAATAAATTAGGGTTATTATCACTATCATCATCATTATTAAGCTTGGAAAGGATCATCATTTGTTCATGTAAACACTGCATAGTAATAGAGAGGGGGCAGACACTCACTAGAGACTACTCCACCATCTGCTCTTTGTCTAATGGAAATTTGTATGGAGATATTTCCACAAAATATCCAATCTATGTTTGAACCACAATTTTGCAACAACTGAAATAATCCTGATAGGTTCTCCTACTGACAAAGAATTCTCAGTGTTAAGACCCTTCTTTCCAGCATTAAGATTTGATTTATTCTCTTCTAATTCTTATTCTACTTTAATATTAGTTACATATTTAAAATATATAGTAATGGAAATATATAGTAAAGTAAAATATATAGTAAGGAAAATATATAGTATTTATATTATTATAATGTGGAATTCCCTTCAGAGCTCAAAACTCCCATTTTTTTTTCCAGTATTCAAAACAGGTAAGAAACTATATACTTTTGGCAGTTAAATCACAGTGGGATCTTGAACCTGATGCCAGAGATTCTGCTCTCCATTGCTATAAAAGTGTTTTTTTGTTTTTTAAGCTATGGATTTGCAGATTAGATTAAAAACTACCTGGAAAACTCTCCAAATCTCAAAGTAGAGTTCACTCTAAACTTTATCTTGCATACAGTAAAATTCCTACATGACTGTTGAATTAAGAAATAATACTCTCTTATTCAATAGAAAGTAACTTACCTAGCAATGATTTCATACTTTTAAATTCTACAAAAATGTTGGTGGCAATTTTCCATATTCTTAGATGGAATTCACACTCTTTGATAGATGATCCCACTTGTCTCACAGGCTCTGGTTTTTGGAATCATTTATAGCTGGTGCCCAAGAAATACAATGGCTTAGTCGCAGTCACTACGAGCCTTAGAGCCTCCTTCTGAAATCACTTTCAGGGATTTGCTTTCCTACTACGAGCCTTAGAGCCTCCTTCTGAAATCACTTTCAGGGATTTGCTTTCCTACGTCCTCACTCTAAATTGCTGACTTAGTTTTTTTTGTGTGTGACTATGACAAAATATCTCAAAAACAACATAAGGAAAAAGGCTTTCCTTGTGACTCATAGTATGGGAAGTTTCTACTGATGGTCTGTCTGCTGGTGACAGTGCTTTGGGCCCAAGGCAGAATATCATCCTGCTGGGGCACTATAAAGAAAAGCGGCTCACATCATGGTCAACAGGAACCAGAGAGAAAGAAAAAGGAGACAGGCAGAAGATAAAAGCCTTCAAAGTCACACTCCCAGGGATCACACTTCTCAGTCTCATCTCACCTCCTAAGGTCTTGACCGTCTCCCAAAAGAGTGGCAATGGTTCAGGACCAAGTCCTCGACATCTGAGCCTGTGGAGACATCCCATATCCCAGCTATAAAGATTCCTTTTCCTCTTTGTGTGTCTGCCAATATTTCCATAAGCAGCTTGCATTCTCTTTGAGAAAACAGAAAGAATGAACCATTCAAGAGAGAAAGATCTAGCATGAAGGTATGTAGCGCAGAGCCTAAGAGAAGCAGTGACCCAGATGGGGGAGCTTCTCTAAAAAAATGATTCTAAAATGGGGGTACTCAGTCCGAAAAGAGGCTTGGAACCTCCAGAGGAGAGGGACAGAGAATTGACAGAGTTGGGTGAGTGTGAAACCCTGAGAATTAAAGCAGCTTGCCTGGAAGATGACAGGAGTGTGCTGGTGTAGAAGAAATGCTCGCTGTGAACACAAAGTCTGACAACTGCAGGGTTTCAGGGTCATTTGGGTCTTTGAAAATTTGCTTGAATAATTGAGTAGTGATCACAGTTAAGATTTACATTTGGTTGTCCATATTCTTCCCAGGGATAGTTTCTGACAGACTAGCCCATATGTTCTTAATGCACATACATGTTTCTGATACACTATCCAGTATGTTCTCAATGCACATACATGTATGGATGGAATGAAATCAAGGGTGTGGGGATTCTGCCTTTCTTCTGAAATGTTTCCTTTGATGAAAGTTTCTGCAGCAAATCCAAAGTGACAGAATAAAGAAGTTTCAGCAAAGAAAGTAAATAACTGCTCTTTTCTGTTACTAGAAGCCCCAATTGCTTGGCTTATAGAAAGGAAGGGTCCTTGCCATTTGTTTTATTGCTTCTCTGCAAGTTCTCTGCCTGATGTCATAATTTTTCTAATCTTTCTCAATTAACATACCTTCTGCACCATCCAGGGTGGAGCTGAGATGGAAATGGAAGCTATCGGGGACAGACTATCCTCCCAGAAGAATCATTTTCCTGTCCAAAATTCAAAGGGAAGAATGTTCTTTTATTTTTACTCCATTTGTTCCTTTTCTCCTCAAAATTCAGAGACACTGTATTTTCTGTGAGTGATTTTGCTTTAAGAGGAATTCTGTAACACCCCACTTTCTTCCCACCCTTTCCCTCCCCTCAAAAGCAAGGGTCTTACACAAAGAGGGAAAGAGAACTCTGCCTCCCAGGGTAAACAGGCCCCAGGAGCCCAGGAAAAGCCCACCCCTTCAGAAGGAAACCAGATCCCTGCGCGAAATAGGTGAAGAAAAATAGAGCAGCTGTTAAAACATTTAGTCTGTTTTTCTCTTCATCTCCTGCTGGTCCCCCGGCCTCCCAGCCCCCTCCTCCACGTGATCCTTTTCCAACCCCAGGCGAATGTGCTGGAAATGCAGGACCCTGTGAGCAGAGCGAGGCCATTCCCGGCCTCCGCATCCTGCAGCCATCTTCGCCCCTGCACCCTCCGCACAACATTCCTGGAGGATAGTCGGAAGATTGATTGGATGGTTTTTTTGGCAGCTGTTTGCAGAGCCTGCAGCCGCAGCTTGGTTTAATTAGGGAATCAGAGCATTGCTCTCTTGTAGGTCCTGTCAGGTTCTGATTCCAGAGCTCGAGTCGCTGTAACCTTCCTAAGAAGCCATTTTGACTATTGGAAACTTAAGAACAAAAACCGACTTTTTTTTTTATAATGCTTACCAGAATAGCAAATGTTTAAGGTAGTGCCCCCCCCCCTTTTCCTTCCTCCCCCTCTCCAATAAGAGCTGCGTTCAATGTTTTCTTTCATCTCACTCCTGTGGTCTGAAGCACAAGCTCAGACACACATAAAATTACTAGCAGGCATCTGGGGGAATTGGAAAGGTTGGAGGTCGTTTGCTTGCGCGCGCGCGCGCGCGCGCGCGCGTGTGTGTGTGTGTGTGTGTGTGTGTGTGTGTGTGTGTGTGTGTTGTACCTGAAAAAAAAATCCGTGAGTTTCCTTCTGTGGAACTTAATAGCAAAGAGGAGAAGGTAAAAAACCATCACTTTGTTCATCTTTGAGATCTAATTAGACTAAATAAAAGGTATTAAGAGAGACGGCCATCCAGGCATTACAGTGACAATTCATGAATGGAAATGAAATGTCTTCAGCCACAGGCAGGTCAAGGAAACATTGTCTAAAGATTTCATAAGGCACAAAGAATTCAACATGACAAGGAGCCAAATATGAACCATTTGATGAAGGTGGATTCTCATATCACCTTAGGAAAAAAAGTCAAGGGGAATCCTATTTGTTAGAATTTTATTAGGATTAAAGTATGGTTATAAGTTGTAATTCAGGTACTGTGTTTTATGTTTCCTTTGCTTATTGTGCAGTTGAAATGTGAGCAAACATAAATATGAAATCGACATTAAGGAGCAAGTTTATAACCACCACCCCCAAAACAAAACACAGCCATATTTTCATAATATACATGGATACAGGAAATGCGTACTTAACGGACTAGTGTGACTTCATGTAATCTGCCACCCACAGATAATTAATTAGGCTACTCAGAGAGTGTCAGGCAAACAAGTGAGTGTTACAGGCTCTCAGGAGTGTGAAGCAGTGTCCTGTTTACATTTCCTGGATGGTTAAATGAAGAGCTGTGGGAAACACTGACATGAAATACGATGAGGCATTTCAAGTCTTGCACCTCTCAAAATGTTAAGAGGTGCTATTAGCCCTCAAAGGCTGCAGGGCCAATCAATTTCAAATAGTGAAAAGCAGCTGGCAGGGAGGCCTGTCTGTCAATGCAGGGGGTGTCTGGGCTCTTGGAGAAGCTCACAGATTCTCCGGCTCATTATTTTCAGAATGAAAAGGGAACCACAGCTGTCAGTTCTGATACATTTGATTAAACTGCTAAACTGAGGGTCAGAGGGAGAGTGGAGGACTTTCGGTTGAGGTTCGGAGCCAGTAGTGTCTTTCCAGACTTCTTCCCACGCAGGAAGTATCACAGTAATCAGACTTGCCATGAGATATCTGGCATGCTCGTGGTTGGAACCACATTATCGACACTGCTTGTCTCAGGATATTTTATTCTTCTTCGTCTTGCCCGCAACTCTCAGCCCTATGAACAATATCCAAGAAGAGTAAAATGAATTCATTATGGTTGTAAATTGCCCACGGCAGAGACTTTGCTTTTACCTTTCAGAGAAGAGTTCTTTCCAGGGTAGAGACCCTAGCACCAAACACATGGAATGGGCGGAGCTTACCTACCAGCAAATCAAATTTAAGCTGCCAAGAGCCTAAGCTGCAATCTCAAATCCTTTAAGGTGTCCATGATAGCTTTGAAATCGATCTGCTTTTTGCTAGAATTATTCTGTTGCATATGGAGTTTTGTATGTTTTTTATATTTTGCTATGGCCCGAGCTAAACTACAGATTCTCTCCCATCAGTTGACTGTAACCTAGAGCAACCGACTGGGGGTAATACTTGCGTGTTCTATAGAGCTGCAATGCCCCCTCCCGTCTGCTCTGTTGGGGCGAAGAAAGTCATTATGAGAACCGACTGTGCTTAAATCCAAAAAGTTTACTCGTATTTTCTCCATTCCCACTTCGCCACCATTATTTTCCTGTAAAAATAATAAACGCTAACAGAGATATTGATCATGCAAATTCAGTTCCGTTTCCTCATTTGGCTTCCTATAGCCTATAGAAAGCTCATAATGCTTAGGATTATTTGGCAGTTCTCTTAAGTTCTCCAGTAAACCCAGCTATCTTTGTGGCTTCGAAGGTGAGTCATCTTTATGGTGCTACATGAGTTATCTACTATAAGCTTAAAATAGCAAACACTAGAATCTTAATAGAAATGAACAGTTGTGGGCTACTCATCTTTTTGTACAAACTTCATAGGTTCCTTATATTATAAAGGCCATGGAAATATATATATATATATATATATATATATATATATATATATATAACGGATAAACCCTTAGTTATAACTGCTCACAGGACAAAGTATCTCTGACCTGGTTTCTACCCCTTTCTTCAGTTCGTACGGCTCTCTCTGAGTTCCTAGATCCCTGATCTTTCATGCTCCCTATGGTGCATGTGGAGGAGCTGTCTCCCTGGGCATGGCTTTTAATAAATATTGCAGAAGACTGACAGGGCTTCTCAGTGCATTCGTTCAACTCAGTTTTATCAAGTTTACCTGTTTTCAATATATTCTAAAAAACTAGTTCAAGTTTTTTTTGGCTCAAATGGAGTATAGTCTTTAGATTTCAGGAAAAAAAAATATATATATATATGTTTGGGTGTGGTATGCATCTGTGTTTCAGTGCTTTTTTTACCATATTCATTTTTCCTTGTTTTGGGGGATTGAAACCAGATCAAGGCAATCACTTTCCAGCCCTCTTTGTGAATATCAATTGTGTTTCAATAATGCAAATAGTTTACAAACAGTGTTTTAATATTGGAAGGTGAGAAAAAAATGTAAAAAAAAAAAAAAACCATTTCTTTCTTTCCATTTAAGTGAAGATAGTGAATGTGGAAACATTCTACTCAATGATAGTAACTTTACATTTCAGATTCCTTGTCATTAATTACATTGATGATAGTAACTACTAGATTGAACCTGGTAGGACTTATGCACCCAGTTAAGAGACTCTTTTAGATATTCTCTTGTCTGTTTTTGTTTGTTTGTTTTCAATGAAGTTAGGCTTAAAGTCTCCAAATCACTACTTCAGCTGGGGAGAAAAACAATTTAATATGCTTCTTGGAATATGTTATAATGTGCTGTGTATGGAGGTCAGAGCACAGGACATTAGGTGTGCTTTCCTGGTTTCTGCTCATACTGCACTGTGGAACTCCACAACACAAGTGAATCTTAGCGGCAGCAGCTGTCTGCAAGAAAAGGGTCAAATTGAAATGGAATCAGGTAGAAATTGATCACCCATTGATATCCTAGTTTTTAGGCTTCCCTATTTATGTGATAATCCCCAAATGATTATAACCTAGATGTGAAGCTGTCAAACTCTCCTTTGGCTCACTCTATACCCATAAAAATATCTTTATTGAGCAGTGCCTGGGGAGAGGCCTTTACTGTTAAAAATGTCTGTGTTCTCAGTGCACTGATGAGTCAGCTGCATGTCCAGCTGGCTATGGGATCCTTGGAAAAGACATTAATTCCTGTCAAGTTTTCCCTCTGGGTCTTCCAACTAGTGCTCTGTCACAAACAATGACCTATTTTTCTCTAGCATCTGGTGACAGAATTTTTTAACATGCTTTCCTAACTGAACCCAAGCCTGGAAAGTTATGACTTTTTGTGACTTATGATGGGCCAAACCTAAAGTTGAAAATGTCAGTGAGAAGGCTTGATAAATATTTAAACACCTCTCTGACTCCATGAGTATATTATCCTTAGAAGAAGGAAACCTTTGGCTTGTTGTATTTTTATAATGGCAGAAGTTGAACAAGGACTTTCCTATACTGTGACCAACATTTGCAGGTACGTCTCATGCTACCAAGTGTAGAACACTTCAGGCACAAGAGAAGCAAGTGACAGAACTGATTCTTTGAAGTAACTGCTGTGTACCAGTGATCTTACTTGCTGCCTTATAGTTAAAGGTCTTCATACCGAGCCAGGCTTGGTGGCGCACGCCTTTAATCCTAGCATGTGGGAGGCAGAGGCAGGTGGATCTCTGTGAGTTCAAGGCCAGCCTGGTCTACACAGTAAGTTCCAGGACAGCCAGAGCTACAGGGAGACCCTGTCTCAAAAAGACCAAAAAAAAAGTCTTCATCCCTAGCAATCCACTCAGAAGGAGAAGAATCAGCTGAAGAGGGAAACTAACAGATCAGAAAGAGTTCCAAGTCAAATTAGGACCATTATACCCATAGTCAAAGAAGCTGTTCCCACATAGGCAAAGCAAACAAAACAAGCTGAGACATACTTTTAAAGTATTTGCCATTCTTTTGAAATAAAGGCTAAAACAATGTATTCTGTGCGAAATGATGAAAGTGTTTTGTGGAGATTCCACAGTGCTGGGGAACATGTCAGGGACTTTCCCAGTGTCTGCGCTGAAATAATTTGGTGATGCGATATATTTGATTCAAATAACAGGTTTTTTTTTTCACTTTTATGAAGTCATCTTTGGGAATATTGAAAAGAGTATGTGGATTATGATGTGGTCAGAAATACATTGCTGGACTGAGAAATAGGTAATTGTTATGGCATGTGGATTCATTCAATCAACACTTACTAAGTATTTGATATTTTTTCTACATATTTGTTAGTCTCAGTAAAAGAAATCTAGATCTTTTTGGTTATAATAATCATAATACTCATAAGTAAACTCAGGTTACCCACCTCTTGAGGCAGCTCACAGAGCTGAAGCATAACACTCCACTTATTAAATGTGGACTATTTATAGCGACTTTATTTCAGAGTGCACAGGATGAAAAGAGGACAAAGAATAATTTTACAAGGAAGATTCCTGAGAAGTGTTACCTAAACCCAATGCTCCAAGTTAACGTAGGCAGTAATCAATCCTGTAGATGGACTAGCATGAGTTCTTTTTATTTAAATTTTTATTTATTTTTGTATGTGTATGAATGTACTATCTGCATGTAGGTTTGTGCACCTGTGTCGTGCAATGCCGCGGAGGTCAGAAGAGGGTCTGATTCCCCTGGAACTGGAGTTCTCCTGGAATTGGAGTTACAGACGGTTCTTAGCCACCATGTGGGTGCTGAGGAAGAGCAGTTGGTGCTCTTAACCGCTAGGCCATCTCTCTAGCCCCTAGCGTGAGTTCTTGAGGTAATGATACTAACAGTGTCTAATCCTGTGGATATCACTTGCTTTAATGTAATGACATCAACAGTGACCAATCCCATGGATAACCCCTTGATGTGATGATATCAACAGTGACTATGCATCCTTGATATGATGTCTTTCTTCAACAGTACTCAGTCCCGTGGATACCATATGTCCTTTATGGGATGACGTCAGCAGTGAGCAACCCCAGAGAAAAGTATGCACCCCTGATGTGATATGGTGTTGACAGTGGTTGAGAATGCCCCAGCCAAGGTACAATCTATAAAATACCTATCAGAACTGTCAAGGTTACTGAAAACAAGGAGAATCTGAGAAACTTTTCTAGATAAAAGGAGCCTAAGAAGAAACTATGACTGAGCATGTCATACCCTAAGAACAGGGAGGACATTAGGTAACAGAAACAGCTGAGAAAAAGTATAAACTCTAGTTATAGGAATGTATTAATATTGGTCATTAGTTATGGGAGTAATGATGAATAATTTTATTAGGTGAATTAAGGAATTATTAGAAAAATATCTTTATTATTATTTTTTGGTCTTTTTGAGACAGAGTCTCCCTTTAGTCCCAGCTGGCCTGGAGCTCCCTCTGTAGACCAGGCTGGCCTTGAACTCACAGAGATCCACCTGCCTCTACCTCCCAAGTGCTGAGATTAAAGGAGTGTGCCACCAGCCCCAGCTTAGAAAAAATATCTTATGTTTTCTCTCATTCGTGGTTCCTAAATTCATAAGATCATGTATGTTAAGATTTGATATGAAGGTCTAGGGATATAAAGAGGACTCGTGGGACAGGGAGAGGTGAAAAGTATGAGGGCAGAGAAGTGAATAGAATAGACACAATGTACAGTGTGTACTTGTATGAAAATGTCCATATGTAATGTAACACCGTATCATGCACAATGAATACACATAATGAAACTAAAAAGCATTGAAAAATTAGTAATAGAGAAAACTTGGGGCTGGAGAGGTTGCTCAGCAGTTAAAGGTAATTGCTGCTTTCAAAGAAGATGCAGGTTTGGTTTCCAGAATTTACAGGGCAGCTCAGGACGGTCTGTAACTCCAGTTCCAGGAGATCCGATGCTGCCCTCTTCTGGCCTTGTTAGGCATTGCATGCAGGCAAAACACTTCCACATAAAAGAAAATATAAAATAAAAAAATAATACGGGAAACTGGGTTTGAGGCATATGAGAACCCTTGCTGTTATTGCAACAATATTTTATAAACATGTAAACTACTCTAAAAGGTTCATTTTTTAAAATCATGTCATTGAAAATATTCAGTAGCACACTGACTTAAACATCATTTGATATTGGTTCCTCCATAGTATTTATCTGTTTCTCAAATGCAATAATTTCTTTAGAGTATGAAGAGAAGAATATGTGCAATCATTGTTCTCTTAACAAGCAACTGTTTAGCACCACTATCAATAATCCTTTATTGAATTTTTATTAATTGTCAGATAATGTGCTTGAAATTTGGCTTTCATCATATCATTCAGTTCTTACAACAATATCATAAGCCATTATTACAAATATCTATTATCTGAGCGTGGTGGCGCATGCCTTTAATCCTAGCACTTGGGAGGCAGAGGCAGGCGGATCTCTGTGAGTTCAAGGCCAGCCTGGTCTACAGAGTGAGCTCCAGGCCAGCTGGGACTAAAAAAAGGGAGACCCTGTCTCAAAAATACCAAAAAGTAACCCAAAAGAAAACTAAATATCTGTTATTATCATCTTTAGTTTATAATGGAGAGACTGAGGTTTAAAGGAACAAAATATTTTGCCAAAGTTTATTTACTTGGTTGACAAAATGCAGAGCCAAGGAATGGCTGCAAACAGCCTATCTATTCTCCTCCAATTTTATATTTATTTTGTGATGATGAAGATTAAAACCAGGGCCTTTTAAATGCTAAGCAGAAAGTTTATCCTGGAACTACATTAAGAGTCCATCCTTTCAGATATGTCAGCTGGTAAGAATGAGTTTAACTGCATGTACAGGAGCTGTGGAACAATGGTTGAAATTATAAAGTTTTATTTTCCAGTCAAAGCATGTGGTAGGCTTGGTGGTGCAGATCTTTAATCCCAGCACTCTGGAGGCAGAGGCGGTAATGGCTGTGAGAGTGAGGCTGGCCTAGTGAGTCACATGGTGGACTCTGTCTCATAACAACAACAACAACAACAACAACAACAACAACAACAGCAACAATAACAAAATAAGCCAAAACAGAAACATGGGTGCTTGCATGGCCAGTCCAGGATGGGTGAGTTATTTTGTGTCACTGTGACAAAACAGTTGATGTAAAGAACTTCAAGGAAGATTTATTTGACTCAGACTTTCAGGGGTTTGAGTTTGTAGTTCTTGGATCTGTTGATTATGGACCTATGAGAGTTGGAACATCACAGTGACAGGCCAATGTGGTATGAAGGAGAGAGAGAGAGAGAGAGAGAGAGAGAGAGAGAGAGAGAGAGAACTTGGGACAGACAGCATTTTCAAATGCAATAAGTGAACATTTTCCTCCAGTTAAACCCCAGGCCCTAAAACCTTCACCACCTTCTCAAATAGCATCACCAGGTGAGGACCAAGCAGCACACAGGAACCTTTCAGGGCCATGTCATATTCAAACTATAACTAGGAAGTAATTGAAGACCCAGACCTTTGGATTTCTTCTTCATATGAACATATGGCTTCTCCCTTTGGAATCCAGTCTCAAGGTCAAAAGATGAACGTCAGAAAAATGTGGAGTGCCACAAAAATCAGGAGCCTTCCCTGAGATTCCCATCATCTGCACATCAGAACAACTCAGATATAGTTCAGTGTTTCAGTTCCTTGAAAACAGAAATTCGCCACTTGGAGAAATTCACCAATTTCAAAATAAAATAGGATTTACTGAGTACAGAAGGAAAGGAGGCTGTCTAGCAGAGAGAGGGCACTGAGTGGTTGTTGAATTCATTAAAGAATGGATGGTTGCTGAATAGCAACTGTGAAGTCTGCATGGTCATTAAGCTCTGCAAGACTACAGGGATAGAAATCTACTGAAGACACAGTTCCTGATCTTAAATCACAGTTAATTGGCAGAGACGGTCTTACAGGCTGTCTGGGATTGCAGTGATTGTTATAGAGAGAAAGGGAATGGTGCTGAAACCCAGCAGGAGAAGAGTGCAGAGTCTGCTAGGATGAAAGGGCACCTAATCATAAGATAAAAGGAAATATGAGAAGTCTGTAACTGAGGGACATTTATTTAAAGTGTTGGAATGGAAATCCACGGTGTAGGTCAGCAGCCCAAGGCTTAGGATATGCCTCTAGACAACACTGTTCATTCTTCTTTCCATTCCTACCCCTCACACCTCCTTCTCCATCTGCCCTGCCAGGTCTCAGTGTCAGTGCTATCTCAGGGAGAATGCCCTGGGCACCTCACCCAGCAAAGCACTCTTGCTCCTTTCTAGCTTAGCTCTCACTCGTCTATTGACAGTTTACTCTGTGCTAAGCACGGTAAGCATCCAGGAAGTATCTGTAGAGTACAGAAATAGTCATTTAACTTGTTAAACTTTAGAGCTATCAATCTGAAATTGTTTTGTTCTGGGTCTAATTCCAGTCATGCCCTTCAGATATTTAATGCGGATATTTTTGCAGCATTCTTATAGATTTTTTTTGTTTCTGTTTTGTTTTGTGTTTTTTTTTTTTCTCTCATGAGAACTTATTTTTCAATTTGGTTAATCAAGAATTTAGGTTGTTGGAGTAGGGACTATATTTAACATATTTCTACATTCATCAAAATTTTCATATGATAAACCATAGTAGGTGAATAAAATGCACTGACATTGAATATGTCGGCAATATAAAACTAGGGGTTCATGAATACGTATTAAATGCTACCTTTCTATTGTGAAAGCCATTGGAAAGTTTATTTCCACCATCATTTAAGAACAGTCTGCTCATATCTACCGGCAGATCAGTTGATGTTTTTGGACATCTGAACAAAATATTTCTACTCTTGATTACTGTGACACAGAATGCAAGTCTTATCAATTTGAGATTCGCATTTCTACATGATTGCAAAGAGATGTTTATGTATACAGTTCCTCTGCCCGCTGAGGACCCATCAGCTGCAAAGAAATACTGTAATAAGAAAAATAAATTCATTTTGGAGAAATTCTAAAACAACTGAATGCGATTCCAGAGAAATTTATTATCATTGGACACCCCTCATTTGGACCAGCATAGCAAGCTTCCCAATAGCTTTATTCTTTATTTATGATGCGCTTTCCGATTTTGCCTCATGCTGTGTCACAGCCAGTAATCCCGTTTTGCAATGCAATATAACCAGGCGCCCTGGGACCAGATCCTTAATGCAGCTGTTTTCGTGGTGGAGCCCAAGAACTCCTGTGGGGTCTGACAGGAATGAAAAGTTCTGAAAGCTAAAAATGTTGTATGGGTGTTTGGGGGGTTGGGGGAAGACTGGTAGGAGAGACCATGAGGGAGGGTAGATGGTGGGAAAGGGAGAAAAAAGCTAAAAATTATTCATTGGCAAAAAACGAAATTCACAGAATTCCAGAGAAAGATCAGAATGTAAACAAGCATTGCCCATAAGAATAAGAAAAAATAGGCAAGCATTAAAACTCTAGTTTGAATGGCTGGAGAGATGGCTCAGAGGTTAAGAGCACTAAAGGTAAAAACACTCATACAAATAAAACAAATGGGTTTATTTTATTTTAAGAGATAATTAGCCAGGCGGCGCACGCCTAGGGTAATCCTAGAACTTGGGGCAGAGGTAGGCGGATCTCTGTGAGTTCAAGCCAGCCGGTCAGCGAGTGAGTTCCCAGGACAGGCTGGGCTACAAAAGGTGAGATTCCCTGTCTCGAAAAAAAAAAAAAAAAAAAAAAGAGTTATAATTAAATACCAGATTCTGAGATTAATAAAATAAATGTATTATTTTAATTACTTGAAAAAAAAAAAAGAAAAGACCTGGGTTCAGTTTCCAGCAGCCATGCATCTGTAACTCTTCCAGGGGTGAGGACATTGTAAGATATGGGTGAACTTACATACATGGAAGCAAAACACTATTACACATAAAATTGGTTAATCAATTAAAATGTATAATTCCATTAATCATATATCTTAGTATAAAATAATAAAAGTATTGAGAGTAGTTTTCCAGACAAAAGTGAGCAAGGGAACAGGTTGAAGTCCTGCCAATGGGACCCCGTGGAATCCAAATCCTGGCCAGCCATGACCCAATATTGGTTCAAAGAGGTTATGTCTGAGTCTGGCCACTGCACTCTTCTAAGACTCCTCCACCAGACCAGACTGCAGCCGGTCAGGTGGACTACACAGAACCTTGAAAGATCAGCCATCCTTCTGCTCCCATACCACCCCTCCCATCCTTGGTTTGCACTACCTCCATTTCTTCTTTTGTCTGGTAAGGAGCGAAAGTTATCACTTTCAGACAGAGTTATAAATGATGCCTTGCAGCTTAGAATAGGAAAATGATCCCAGGGATTAAAAGCTTTTTACTTATCATAGGTCTTGATCATCTTTTCTCCAAGACAACTCAGAAAGAATAGGCTTTCTTACCCCTAATTTATTTATGCAATTATTTATTTAATGTATGTCTGTGTCTGTGTCCATGCATGCACGTGGGCATACCTGTCCCATGGATGGTGTGTGTGGAGGTCAACAGACAACTTGAGTTCCCTTCTTCTATCATGTGGGTTCTGCTGAAAGAACTAAGATACTTAGGGTTGGTAGCCAGTGAATGACCTTACCCACTGACCCATCTCACTGGGCCATTAGACCTAATTTTGTTTTTTTTTAAATTTTATTTATTCTTTATGTGTATGAATGTACTGTCTGCATGCAGGTCTGTGCACCCATGTCGTGCAATGCCGCAGAGGTCAGAAGAGGGCGTCTGATTCTCCTGGAACTGGAGTTAAAGACGGCTCTCAGCCACCATGTGGGTGCTGGGGATTGAACCTTGGTCCTCTGCAAGAGCAGTCGGTGCTCTTAACCATTAGGCCATCTCTCCAGCCCCTAGGCCTAATTTCTATACCTACCTTTCATATAGGATTATCACATAATACTTTTAAACAGTACCCTGTGAAAATCAGAAGGAGACTGTGAAGCATGTTTGGAAAAAATAGTTTCCTGGGCCTGCCATGAAAACATCTTATCCTGACCATGCCAAAGATGATACAATGGTTAAAGTATGAGTGGTATTATGGCTGTCAAAAATACCAGATACAGATGATGATCAATTCATGGGGACAGTAACTGAGGAGCATCAAGGTGATGTGGGGTTTGGGGACCATCACAACATGGGTAGTGCAGATGTTACTTTTGCAATATCAGGAGGAAACCATACAAATTATCAAGACTACAGGGAATGGGGAAATTTGGGTGAGTGAGGGGAAAACGGTCCAGGCAAGAAGGTGCCAGGCAAGAAAGCTTTAGATGTTTGTGCTGTGCTTGGCAGAAATGTAAGTCGTCAGCCTGGTTGGGTCACGATATATAGCTAGGATGGAGACCTTCACAGGGTGAGATTATGAATGATAGAATGAGAGAGAGAGAGAGAGAGAGAGAGAGAGAGAGAGAGAGAGAGAGAGAGAGAGTTTGCATTTTGTTTAAAAACATTTTTTAAAGATTCAATTCCATACGTATACGTGTGTCTGTGTTGGGGTATGGGCATGTGAGTGCAGGTGCCAGTGGGAGCCAGAGGCATCAGGTCTGCCAGGAGCTGTGGTTACAGGTGGTTGTGAGCCTCTGGACATGGTTACTAGGAGTTGAACCTAGGTCTTCTGGAAGTGTTCTGCTTGCTCTTAACTGCTGTACCAGCTCTTGAGCCCTAGAATTGAATTGGAGACAGTGAAGACCCCTTCATAGTTATTAACCAAGAAAGTTATGGAATTACTTTAGCAATTAGAAAAAAAAAACAAACATCTGCAAAGGTGTCTGTGAAATATTCAGAGGGGTGTGGGAACCAACAAGCTAAAATGGGGGAGAGAGGGAATGAGGGAGAGAGAGGAGAGAGAGAGAAAAAGAGAGAAAGATCTTAGAGAAATCCAGGCAATAAGACAGTGACCTAAAGCAGACATGGTGGTACATACCTATTATCCCAACACTCCCCAAAAGGCTGAGGGAGGAGTCTAGCCCTAGGAAAGGATGAATCCCCAAACAGCAAGACCTTGTTGAGAAACAAAACAAATAACAAAATACCACTGCAAAACAAAAAGCTTTAGCAGCCTAATCTGGTTCAATTTCTTGGTGATTTATTATTTCGTAAAATTCCCCGTTCAAAAATTAAAGTAGAAAAAATTAATGGATTAAAAACAGCCACTTGCATGGGATAAAACAATACTGGGCCATTGTACATTGAGATGAAGTACATGTTTTGTCTCATCTGTATGGTCTAGACATTGAAAGGAAAAACCAGCCATTTTGCATTTGACATCAAAGAAGAAGGTGGGGGTGGCTAGAGGGAGGGGGAGCACAGCATCAGGAAAGGGAAAGGGCTTAGGAGGGAGTGGGGAAGGGGAGCAGAGGAGGAGCAACAAGTCTCAAGTAAGGCTGAAAATCCTGCAGTGAAACTCATTTCGTTGCATACTAACTAAAACCAGAATTAATAAAAAGCACATTAAAAAGAAAACAATGAAAAAGAAAGGAAGCACAAAACAAACAAAAAATGAACAGCCATTTTAGTATGGTTATTTTGGTGAAGGGATTTTTTACAAGACTCAGGTCTGTGGGTGGGGGAGGGGGATTTCCCTGCCTTGTGAGGGAAGAAAGGCCTCTGAGTCTGCTTTGAGCAGCAGATGATCCTGCCTGGTGGATTGCAAGCTGGGGCTTGGTCTTTTCACCTTGTGCTCATGGCATCTGCCAAATCGAAAGCTGAAATGGCTTCTTCCCTGTTTTATTCATACTTACATGCACAAGGAATTAATACCACTTAAATTCTTTATATATATATATATATATATATGCAATACACTCATGCACACATGATCACACACTTGCACACACAGTCCAAACACACTCATATACATGCACACACATACACACATATACACAAGCATACACACATACAGTGAGATACATAAAACTAATATTCCCATGAAACTGTTCTTTTTGTTTTCATAACTGTTCTTTTTGTCCTTTGCAATATAGAACTTAATGCTATACAATATATAGTAGAATATATATTTTACTTCAATGAATCTAGCAACAACAAAATAAAGATGTATCTTCTTTACTTAAATATATTAGTATTTAGAGATGGTTCGGCAGTTAAGAGTGCTGGGTGTTCTTACGGTTAGGAACCAGGTTTGGTTCCTAACACCCATATGACAGCTCACAGCCATCTCCAACTCCAATTCTAGTTGCAGGGCATCTGAGACCCTCTTCTGGTCTCCATGGACACAGCATGCATGAAGCAAAACACTAATGTGCATAAAATAAAAATAAATAATTTGGGTTAATTTTGTATCCCACCACTTTACTGAAAGTTTTAATTGTTTCTAGGAGTTTTGTAGTGGAGTTTTTTTTAATAATTTTATTTATGTTTGTATGTGTATGAGTGTACTGTCTGCATGCAGGTCTCTGCACCCATGTCATGCAATGCCGCAGAGGTCAGAAGAGGGTCTCAGATTCCCCTGGAAATGGAGTTCTCCTGGAATTGGAGTTTCAGATGGTTCTTAACCACTAGGCTATCTCACCAGTCCCTCTAGTGGAGTTTTTTGCATCCCTTAGATAATATCATCTGCAAAAAGGAATAGTTTTACTTCCCCTTTTCTGATTAGTACTCATTTAATTTCCCTTTCTTGCCTAATTGCCCTAGCAAGTGTTTCAAGTACTATATTGAAGAGGAGTGACGATAGGGGGCAGCTTTGCTGGGTTCCCACCTTTAAGGGGAATGGTTCTAACTTTTCTCCATTTAGGATGATGTTGGCTGTGGGTTTGTTGTATATGGCTTTGATTATGTTGAGGAATCTTCACTCTAGTGCAATTCCCTTTAGGACTTTAAGCACAAAGGGGTGGTTTTTCTGTGTAGATTGAGATTATTGTGTGGTTGTCGTCTTTTAGTCCATTTATATGTTTTATGATATTTATTGATTTTCATATGTTGAACCATCCCTGCATCTCTGGTATGAATCCAACTTGATCATGATGGATGATCATTTTGATGTTGGTCTGTATGTGGTTTGCAAGTACTTTGTTGAGAATTTTTGCATCTATGTTCATTAATGAGATGGGTCTACAACAATAAACAACTGGAGAAAGAATAAAAGGAAATCTTCCCAATCACAATAAGCCAAATTAGCCGTGGGCAAAAAAAAAAAAAAAAAAAAAAAAAAAGCCTAGGGAAACAAACCTAACCAAAGATACCAAAACCTCTACAACAAAAATTTCTCTACAAAAAAACAACACCTGAAAGAAAGAAACTTGACGAAGGACATCAAAGAAGGAGAACCTCCCATGATATGGAATTGGAAAATTAATATAGTAAAAATGGTCATTCTACCCAAATTAATATACAGATTCAATGCAATCCCAATCAAACATCCCCATGAGCTTCTTCACAGCACTTGAAAAAAAAAAATCCTTAAATTCATATGGGAAAACAAAAGACCCCAAAAGCTAAAGCAACCCTGAGCAAAAAGTACATATAAGGCGGGAATTACATTTACCAGTACTTCAAGCTATATCACAGGCGTCTAGTCATAAAGGACAGCGCCCTACGTATGCACAAAAACAAACCCATTGGCCGTGGAAACAAAACCCGAAGATCCCAAACTTGAAACTCGATGCAATTGTCAGGTCCACCATCATATTCGACAAAGGGGCCAAAAAAGCTCACGAAGTAGAAAGATAGTATGCTTCAGCAAATGGTGTTGGCAAAACTGGATCACCATTTGTAAGAAGAACAAATTAAACCCCTACCTTGTCTCACCCTGTACAAAAATCAATGCCAAATAGATCAAAGTCTAATGTGGGGGCTGGAGAGATACCTAGCGGTTAAGAGTACCGACGCTTCTCTTGCAGATGACCCGGGTTCGATCCCCAGCACCCACATGGCGGCCGAGAACCGTCTGAAACTCCAATTCCAGGAGAACTCCAGTTCCAGGGGAATCCGAGACCCTCTTCTGACCTCCGCGGCATTGCACGACACGGGTGCACAGACCTGCATGCAGACAATACATTCATACACATACAAAAAAATAAAAATAAAAAAAATAAAAAAAAAAGATCTTAATGTGAAGCCCAAAATCCTGAAGGTAATAGAAGAAAAAGTTAGCAGCAAACTACAAGACATAGGTGTAGGAAAAGACTTTCTAAATCAAACAGCAGCCTCACAGGAAATAAGGTCAAGAGTTCACAAATGGGACCTCATCAAACTCAAAAGCTTCTGTACAGCAAAAGAAACAATCAAGGAAGTGAAGAGAAAACCCACAGAGTGGGAGGAAACCTTCACCACTGATACATATGACAGAGCATTAACATCCAGAATATATAGACTACTCAAACAACAAAGAAGTAAGAAAACAAATCATCTACTCAAAAGATGGAATAAAGAGCTGAACAGAAACTTCACCAGTAAGGAAGTAAAGATGACTGAGAAACATCTTAAAAAGTATTCAACATTGTTAATTAATGAAATGAATATTAAAACCACTCTAAGATATCATCTCGCTCCAATAAGACTGGCTAAGACCAAGAAAACAAAAGACACCAAATGCTGGAGAGGTTGTAGGGAAAGGGGAACACTCATCCACTGCTGGTGGGAATGTAAAGTGGTACAACCACTGTGGAAAGCATCGTGGAGAACCCTTAAAAGACTCAAAATGAGCCTGCCAACTGACCCAGTCATACCTCTCCTGGGTATATACCCACAAGACTCATCCTACAGCAAAGATACATTCACATCTGTGTTTATTGCATCTCTCTTCACAACAGCGGGACCAACCCAAGTGCCCCTCAACTGATGAGTGGATAACAAAAATGTGTACTCAATGGAGTTCTATGTAGCAGTAGAGAAAGATGACATCATGAACTTTGAAGGTAAATGGATGGAACTCAAAGCCATTATGCTAAGTGAAGTAACACAGCCCCAGGAAAAAAAAAAAAAGGTGAATGGTTTTCCCTCATTTGTGGATGCTAACACCAAATCCCTAGTTGAAAGGCAAGCTGAGTGCCGGGCGTGGTGGTGCATGCCTTTGATCCTAGAACTTGGGAGGCAGAGGCAGGCGGATCTTTGTGAGTTCAAAGTCAGCCTGGTCTACAGAATGAGTTCCAGGACAGCTGGGGCTACAGGGAGACCCTGTCTTGAAAAGAACCCCCCCCAAAAAAGAATAAACTCTGTGAATGTGCCTAAAACTCAGAAATCTGAACAAAAGAGAACAGTAGTCTCAAGGAGGAATTAAATGGAGATTAAAACATCTGGAGAAAGGTACTGAGCACAGACATCCAGGAGGCACGTAAGGTCATAATGGCTGTGAGGAAGCAGGGCCGAGGAGCAGCACGTCAGCTCTTCCAGGATGGCCTGGCAATGTAATGAGTAATTCCCTTTAGTGTCTCCAATTGTAAATTCCAGGAAAGTGAAAGAACTTTAGTATTCCAGAAGCTTCCATGAAAGTGCCATATAATGACCTGAACAAGGAAGCTGAGGACTATTGTATTACATGATTTCCACCTGCTTCTTACACTGATCTCACGTGGAGAGAGGAAGCTTTCCAAGGTCCCCATACAGGGAGCCAGTAATGTGATGAGGGAGAAACATCCGGATACAGAATTGGAGGGACCTCAGAGTCCTTCACTAGCTTTGGGATCCTGCTCCTATTTATTAAAGATGGCCTCATACAGACATCACATCAAAGCAAGTAGTGTCTCAGGGTCCATGCCCCACATTTGATGCAAAGTGACTCATTGCCCTATTCAGTTCATAAAAGTTGTAACTGAAGAAACTTTTATATATTTATGAAAGCATTGAGAATCCATTTGGAAGATTTCCAGGTACATATTATTTACTTTACCAATTCATGTCCAATCTTGTTTCTTCTATACACATTGATAAACTCTTGCGGCATTCTCACCAGGTTCTGGAGAAGGACATCCAGAGTTTTTTTTTTTTTTAATTAGTTTTTATTGATGCTTTGTGCATTTCATACATTTTTTCCAATTCAGTTCAGGCTTATTTCCCTTTCTCTCCCCCCCCACCCCCACCCCATCCCAGATCATGCATTCTGCCATAACTGTCCTGCATCTTTCTCTCAGTTTTTTTTTTTCATTTTTAGCTATAAGTGATAATCCATGAGTACAAGCATCCTTCATGCAAAACCTATCTGCAGGCTGTTGTGCCCAAACACCTACAGCCCCACCATCCAGTGGGGGGTGACAGGTTGTTTGTTCAATCAAGTTGATCAAATGAGTGTCCAGACTACATTGCTGTAGTTTCACCATTCACCCCAATCGCAGCCCTTACATTCTACCACGCCCCCTCTTCCGCAGGTTGTTCCCTAGGCTTAGAAAAGGGGCACAGGTGGATGAGAGGTAAAACAGTCCACTCTCTCTGGAGCTGTTGACTTGGACTCTGGTCAATTCTGGCTGTTTCCTTTCATGGGCTGACAGTTTGTCCAGGAATAACCTTTCGATCCTACTGGCCTGGCGCGTTATGGCCCAGAGTTTTTATTTTAGTTCTATCTTTTGGTATATAGCAACACAAGATGAACACACACACAACACACACACACACACACACACATACACACACATACACACACAATGCACACAACCCTTTACGGCTTTACCTAATATCATGGCTATTTCCAAAACTTTATTGTTACTTCTTTAATAACATCATATTCATTTTTGTATCTCCTGTGTCTAGTCTTGCCTGTCTGTATGGGTGGGTGAAAAGTTCTGACTTACTCATTTTATTGATTCAAGAGTAAATATTGCTGCTTCTAGGCTATTGTTACTCCTTGACCTGTTAAAACTTAACTCAAGAACATTTCTTCTGTGAGAACCTGCATGATTCTTGGAGTTTATACTCATACCTTTGCTCCATTGTTGTTTACTCATAATGATTTAGGTACTGCTAATGGATGAACGCTTTCATTTTCTATTTACAAAGGAAGAAAGAGAGTCCCATGAAGCTTAAATGATTTATTCTAGGGCACACACAAGCAAATGGCAGTGCTGGGCTTTGAAGACAGGCAGTTCCACTCCAGATTTCTCACTTTTCAACAGTGTCACACAACTTTATATTGCATTTGTTGACCAAATGTCTGATAGAATAAAAAAAAAAGTCTTAAAGGAGAAAAGAATGGAAGAAAGAGAGAGAGATGGAGAGAAGAAGAGGAAAAGAAGAAAGAAGAAAAGGAAGAGAGGAAGGAGCAAGAAGGAAGTGGAGAAGTAGGAAGGAAAGGAGGGAAGAAGGGAGGGTGTTGGGAGTTGAAAAGGAGAAGAGTATAACAACTCCACACCAGTATGTAGTGTAAAATAGCTTTTTTATTTATCTTATTTGTACTCTATAAGAGCCTGTAAATAGGTGTAATACCCGCCTTGAGTATTAGGACAGGGTGTCTAGAGAGATGGAGATGTTTGCCAAAAGTGCAGGACTGACTCTATTTCCCCAACTTTCTAACTTCAAATCCCTTTGCTTTCAGAAATTAGGAAGCCAGCCCTGCAGGTTGCTTGGTCTGTTTAGGGACCCCATAGGAAGAGTTAAGTGGCTCTTGGCCATGACACAGATTCTTTAACTGTGGTTTGCAACCCCATACAGGGTTGGTTAATTGAATGTGGGAGTTTCAAATTTTTTAGAGGAATAAAGACTTTTGAGGGGTCGATGACCAAAATTTAATTGAAAGTCAGTATATAATGACTGAGGTGTTTCTGAGGTGGTGCTCACTTATATTATAGCATAGAACATTGCTGAAGCTTCGGCTCTGAGCACGTACAGTGTATAAGCTTTGCAGTATGCTTGACCCCACACCATGAGTCTCTAGAAATACCTGAACACCTCTACCCAAATTCAAGATCATGTGTGTTATGAATTGCAGTGTTTTTACTGTACATTCAAAGTTTCAGCTCTTATAGAGGTGTAATGTTTTAATTACACAAGACAAAATATTTTAAAAATTTCCTACCAATTTTTAGCATGCAACTTCAAAGTTCCTACATCTTTGTGTTAGAATGTTTGATTTCAAAATTGTTATTTGAGTTGTTGAGTTGAATTTCACACACACACACAAAACATTCATTAAGTAGCAGTAGTGAGGTAGCTCAGTAGGTAATTTTGGCGGGAGGAGAGGGACAACTCCTGTAATTTGTTCTCTGATCCATCTATGCCTGTTCTGGAATGTGTGTATGCAAGCACAGATAAAGAAGTGTTTTAGAGGTGGAGAGATGGCTCAGCAGTTAAGAGCACTGGCTGCTTTTGCAGAGGACCTGGGTTCAATTCCCAGCACCCACACAGTAGATAACAATCACCTGTTACTCCAGTTCCAGGGGATCTGATGTCCTCTTCTGTCCTCCTCGGGCATGGCATGATGTAGTTGTGTACTTAAATAAATGCTGGGAAGGCACTCAGACACATATGACATATACATATGAGAAAAAAATAAATAAATAATGAAAAAGAAAATGTTTTAAGGAATTGTTAAGAGAAGGTCGTCTTGGGATTAAGACACAATTTCCCACAATTTTTGAAACACCCCTAAACATACTTATGCAGTTGGAACTATGTATTTAAGTAAAGTGGACTTCTCAACCTTGACAATTATAATTTTAAATACTGATCAATTCTGAAAAAAATGAAGACGTTCCATGTCTTTCAGTATCAAGTATCTAGCCAGCTAAGATTTAGCCCAGGTAAAAAATGAGCCAGCATATCCATGTCATCATTATGATTTTTTTTCTCTTTTCTCATCAATATTATATGTATGCAAGAGGTATTTTACTTTAGTTGAATTTTTTATGTATTATTTTTATGTTTGAAAGTATTGTCTGCCTGCATGTAAATACACCCATGTTGTGCAATGCCTTCAGAGATTAGAAGAAGGGGTCAGATTTCCCTGGAAATGGAGTTATGTACTGTTGTTAGCAGCTGTGGATATTGGTAATCAAACCCAGGTCCTCTGCAGCCAGTGCTCTTAACCAGAGAGCCATCTCTCTAGCCCCCCCCAGAGAGTTATTTTAAAATACATTTCTCTAAAATTTATTACAAGTAACTGCTTGAACTTCATCCTTACAAATGTATTTTATATGCTTATGTATGCAGAGTCACATAACGATTTCTTGGGTAAAAAGGGGTCAGAAGTAGAAAAGCTGTTCCTGACCAGAATCCTGCAGTGTTTTCTTTCTTCTGAACCAGACTAACTGAGCCTCAAAATGATCCCAACTTAATGGTCTTGGTGTGGAAGAGGTTGTAGGTGAGTGATACACACTCAAGGTAGCAGTCACTCAGGGACAGCTCCTCTTTGAAGACTGTAAGCTCCTTAAAGCCATGGTTCTGCACTCCAGACAAAACAGCAACTTCAAAACCCACTTCTTACAAAGTGCTCTCTGTTGTAAGGTGGTACTAGGGGGAGTTTCATTATGTCTAAACCCCATCAGTCTAAGGTAACTCATAGTCCAGCTTTCCCTTGTAATTCTCACAGCTCTTTGTTCATGGCTTTGACAGCTGTGTTTCTCACTATTTAAATATTTTCTATCAACTGTCACTGTGGTGAAATTATAAATCTCCAAGAAACAAGAATCATGTTTATGACCATATGTATTTTGCTTGTAATAGTTCTTGAAACATAACAGTCAATTATTCAATAAATATTATGGATAAGTTGATGAATGAATAAAATACAAGCCAATCCTTTGTGTAGCTGAGGGAACGCTGATACCATTTTAACAGTGTGAAATGGATAAACGGGATGTGTTAATAATGATTCATTTGCAGTTGATTGACCACAAAAATCAGCTTTGTGCAAAGTTTTATTTTTAGAATTGATGCACAAATTAATACTAACTAAAAACTAAGCAAGAAGAGGAATATAAAAGATCAAAGGATGAATCACACATGAGCAGTTCTGTGTATCTTGGGGCTGGAGTAACTCAGGGGTTAAGAGCGCTGGCTGCTCATGCAGGGGACCCAGGTTAGCTTTTCACACCCACAGGACAGCTAGCAATCACTCTAGTTCTGGAGTCTCTGGCTCCTTCTCCTGACCTCTGAGGATGCTGCATGGCATGTGAACACTTACATAGATTGCAGACAATATACTCAAAGGCATAAAATAAAAACAATAAAATAAAAATAATTTTAAAAACAGGGAGAAATTTCAGATCCTGGGTAACTCAACTCCTTTGTCTCTTCCTTCACTTTAGAGATCAAGTGAAAAGACTTTATGCAAGATCACAGCTAATTAACAGTGAAATGAGACCAGATTGAAAGAGTTTCCTCTTCAAGTCAGTAATTTCCCTTTAGCACATCCTATCTCAGACTGTCACAAGCAATTCAGTTTTAACATTTCTTGGTGTAGAGTGGCTGAAATCTGAAAATTTGACAATGGACTTCCAGGTGTGAAATTTAGCTTATCCTTACCCCTTCCAAGCAAGCGTTCACAGAAGTACAGCTTTGCAAAGGAGGTAAGCTGTGAATGTTTCTTCTAAGTGTCATTTAAAGCCCCCACTTGAAGTCATGCACAATAAACCATTTATCCACGGCTACAATGCTCCTGGTGTCCAATTTCTCACATATGTGATTCCATTTCAGAAACACAACTTGACTATTTTCATGGTCATGTAATGTTTAAAGCTTGCGTTTGGCCATTTGGGGAGTCACACATAAATCTGGACTACAGATTTAATTTTTCGACTATATTGTCTTTGCAACTGCACTGCATCGTAAGCATTTTTAGGGAAATGATCAAAACCATACTGGTTTGCCATTAATGAGAGGTGAACTCAAAATAGGTGGATAATCGATAAGTTACTATAATTTTTATTTTTCTATCACCCTAGGGATAATTTTGCTGACTTCACATCTAAGCTTTAATATTTTTGGAAGAAAATATTGTGTCCATGGAACATATAAGAAAGACATATGTCAATTAATATAAGAACTTCAAATTGATGAGTAAAGTGAATATCTTGTATTTTTAGCTTTTTAGGAGGACTTTTTTGTTCTTTTTTGAGACAGGATCTCCCTATAGCCCCAGCTGGCCTGGAACACACTATGTAGACCAGATTGGCCTTGAACTCACAGAAATCCACCTGCCTCTGTTTCTGGAGTGTTGGAATTAAAGGTGTGCACCACCATGCTCCCAGCTAGGAGAACATATTTTAAGTCCTTTAACTTTGTAGTCGTGAGTTAAAGGACATGAAAACTAAAACATATGCTTCAGAAGTTTCATTATCTTAGCTGGATTTCTTGGAATTTTATTAATAAAATAGAAAAAGTAAGGAAAATAAAGAGAAGTTTCCATTTTCATCAGGTATTGTGTAGTAGATGCTCTGACAAAGCCCTTGTTCTGGATGTTTCTCACCAATTTCATGGCAAATGTTTGTTTCTGCCTAAATTCTTTTGGGAAAGACAATTCACTCATTCATACTGACTGCTCTTTGGCTAGTTTTCTATTGTTAAGGATTTTTTTCTTAATACTTCCCAAATATTAGTCATAGTTCTGTCTTCTGGGATCCCACAAAACAGGTCTCCACTCATTTTTAATCTTAAAACCTGTCAAATATGCAAGGAAAGTGAACGAAGCTCTGGAATATCTATCTCTTCATTGGTAACTGGGGTTGCTGCTGTAAGGGGCAGATGAGGGAAGATAAAGTAGCTACTCAGGGCCAGTGGTGCTTCTGGATCCTGATGCTCTGGTGGGAGGGACAGAGGCAGAGGAGGAAGAAGGGAGTTGTGTCTCCTGGGAAGGAATGGCAGCATGCTGTCCCTGTCTGTCCTCCTGCATGGGATTATTACAGTCACGAGCAGAGTTGATGGATCCAACCACTTGAGAAATGGAACAGCATATGCCTAGACAGCTACAGACATAGTTTGTAAGAGAAGAATGAAGGAGACTAAGATGAACTTATAGGGGGAATCTACTTTATACAGAATTAAATGACCACATCTACTGTGCATAGCTCATTATTGACTAAACAATTGAAATCTTTTGATAAGTAGTTAATAAAGTTTTACTTTGGAGACAAATGTTTTCTAACACGTGATTGTTTCTACTAAGCAACTTCATTCACTTTGTCACAAACTGAATTTTTTCTGTTTTATTACCTCATCATGAAACATTTGTACTTAAGAGAACTACCTCACCATTGCTGGAAGAGGTGAGGTGAGGATGGACACAGTGCTTCTGCTCTTAAATAATATGCTTTGAGCAGAAGATGAAAAGAGATAAATTATATTATAGGAGTTATAAAGTATATTAAAGAGATGTAAAGCAGGTCTGTGATAGTAGAGAGCCCAGAGTCCTGCTGACAGGGCAGAAGTCCTACTAAGGATCGAACATGACCCTTGACAGATGAATTGCTGTTTGTTGTGCAAACTGCAAACAAAGGTTGGAAGAGCCTCCTCGTAGTCTATGATGTGGAAAGGACCTGATGTGTTCAGGGCCTGAAAAATATTCACTGAATCAAGAGAGAGAGAAGGAAGATCTCAAAGGTGGCCTGCCTGGTGAAGGGTTTTGGTTACCAATGAGAATCACAAGGCTTGGTTTAGTTGAGTTTTTCTGTTTGTCTTCTTAATTTGGAGAAATAAGAAAAGTTTAATTTTCTAAATTTGAAATAGTTTTTGAGATGACTTCTTTGTAGGCAGGAGCAGGAAATAAAAACAGAAAAACAAAATCAGAAGTCTGTGTTACAGTTCTGAGAAATAATGCAGGTTTGCATTGAAATTCATTGGAAAAAATATGTGCTTTCAAGTGCATTTCTGAGATGTAACTGCAGATTAATGAAGAGAAAGAAGTCAGCCCAATGAGTTCATTGGGAGATTTGGGGGGAGGTTCACAATTTGATTATGACTTAGATTAGAAAAAGCTATATAGATATTTGGTTTGAACAGCTTAATAGCACTGTGCCACGGTTTCCTCATGGAGTTACCATGAGCCTTCACTGTGATTTCTAGTGAAGCTCTCACTGCCGATACTGGTGCTAGCAGCTCCCAATGATGTTCCTAATGATCTCTCAGTGATGCTATGATCCCAGTGATGCCCCCTGTGATACTCCCAGTGAGGTTCCCAGTGATGTCCAGTGATGTTCTCAGTGATGATGTCAGTGATGATCTCAGTGATACTCCCAGTGATAATCTCAGTGATGATCTCAGTGATTCTCCCAGTGATAATCTCAGTGATGATCTCAGTGAAGCACTCAGTGATGCTCTCAGTGATGATGTCAGTGATGATCTCAGTGATGCACTCAGTGATGCTCTCAGTGATGATGTCAGTGATGATGTCAGTGATGATGTCAGTGATGATCTCAGTGATGCTCTCAGTGATAATCTCAGTGATGATCTCAGTGATGCACTCAGTGATGATGTCAGTGATGATCTCAGTGATACTCCCAGTGATAATCTCAGTGATGATCTCAGTGATGCTCTCAGTGATGATGACAGTGATGATGTCAGTGATACTCCCAGTGATAATCTCAGTGATGATCTCAGTGATGCACTCAGTGATGATGTCAGTGATGATCTCAGTGATGCACTCAGTGATGATGTCAGTGATGATCTCAGTGATGCTCCCAGTGATAATCTCAGTGATGCTCTCAGTGATGCTCTCAGTGATGATGACAGTGATGATCTCAGTGATGCCCTCAGTGATGATGTCAGTGATGATCTCAGTGATGCTCCCAGTGATAATCTCAGTGATGCTCTCAGTGATGCTCTCAGCGATGATGTCAGTGATAATCTCAGTGATGATCTCAGTGATGCTCTCAGTGATGCTCTCAGTGATGCTCTCAGTGATGATGACAGTGATGATATCAGTGATGCCCTCACTCTATCCTGGGTGTTTTCCTCATCACAACTCTTCTTTTTTTTGAGACAGAGTCTCCCTATAACCCCAGTTGTCCTGGAACTCACTCTGTAGACCAGGCTGGCCTTGAACTCACAAAGATCTGCCTGCCTCTGCCTGAGTGCTAGGATTAAAGGTGTGCCCCACCACACCTGGCACAACTCTTCTTTGGAGGTCAGATTCTCCTCAATCTTCTGGCCTCTGTGAGTTTAATTTATATTTTGTGCATAGCTTCCATGCTTTCCTATGGATGGTAATATATTTTTATGGCTTTTCTCCCATTAATTCATCTATTCTTAGCACCAGAAGACTCAAAATGAACTTTTAGTAATAAAGTTTGAACTTCTTTGGAGTTGTTTTGACTTCTCTTAATTATGCAATTTAAACTCAGTTTCAATCATAATTTTATATGTGTTGACTTTGGTGACTATTTCTTAAATTATAGACAAAAGAAGACAATGGCCATTTCATGGCTTGATCTGGGATCATTTGGTAGAAAATTTTCTGTCAAAGAATTGTCTTCAAGATTTTCGAGACTGAAGAAATAGGGAGCTAGATCAAGGCAGCAATCTACTGACTGATTGATGGAAGTGAAGTAAAGGGGGCAGGAAGACTGGTCTATCTTTTCTATGTGATTCAGATGGAGGGGAATTACATCATAGTCAAGATAGAAGCCACTCTGTAAAGCTGGAGTGTACCTGTTTTATCTCAAGCTGACATTGAAGACATAAAGCACACCATTGGTGTTAAACAGTCAAAGGATACTTTCTGCTTTTTAAAATAATTTTTTTTATCTTTTCGAGACAGGGTCTCTTTGTAGCCCCAGCTGTCCTGGAACTCACTCTGTAGACCAGGCTGGCCTTGAACTCACAAAGATCCACCCACCTCTGCCTCCCGAGTGCTAGGATATATATATATTTTTTTTTTCAAAAGAATATATATATATTATTTTGAAAATTGAAATCCTACTTTCTGAAGTCATTGCCTTCTGTCTTAAATTCATAACATAGTCAATTAGATGTAATAAAATATTAAATGCCCTAAGCTATATGTTATTTCTAAAAATTTAGTTTTGAGGTAGAAAGAAAACCACCATTGTTAAACAACATCTTAGATGAAACAGAACTGAGTGGTTACTTGTAAAGCTTAGCCACTGATTAATAACAAGACAATTATTACTCATTTTTTTGACTAGGGCAGTGATATTAAAGCACTTTTACATTTGGGAAGAAAACCGCACTCGAAATAATTAACATATGTCCCTCCCTCCCACACAGACACTCACTCACATTCTGTGTTCTGATTGTCTCTAACACGTGTTGAAACGTCATCAACGTGACAATATTAAGAAGTGAGACCTTTGGGGAAGATTAAATTATGAGGGCTTTTTTGCCCACGACCAAGACCAGCAACTTTATAGAAAGACTAAAGGGAAGTAGCTAGGCTCTTTCTGTCTTTCCAACCCCTCTTATTTGAAAGCACTGCATTTTTGATACCCTCTGGGAAGCAGAGAACAGCCCTCAGCAAACACCAAACCTATAAATATCTTTTCTTAGACCGTCCAGCATCTAGGACAATAAAGAGTACATTTTTACTCCTTTAAAAATATATTATTCTTATTTTATGTGCATCAGTGTATTGCCTGTATGTATATAAATGCACCCTTGTCATGTAATGCCCACAGAGGTCAGAAGAGGAAGATAGATCCCTTGGAACTGGAGTTACAGATGGTTTTTAGCTGCCATGTGGGTGCTGGGAATTGAACCCAGGTCCTCTGCAAGAGCAGCCAGTGCTCTTAACTGCTGAGCCATCTCTCCAGCCCCCATTTTTACTCATAAATTTCCCATCTTAGGTGTTTGTTATAGCATCAGATAAAATTAATTATATCTATCCATTTATCTTTTATCTTTCTATCTATTATCTATCTATTTATCTATCTATCATCTATCTATCTATCTACCATCTGATATAGACTCATAGACTCCTAGATGCGACTTTGAGTTAATACTAGCTGTAAGAATGCCCACAACAACTTCAGTCCTCATGTCTCCTAGATTCTCTATTCCAGGCAGATCATGTAATAGTAACACCCAACTAAAGAATTCTGAGGACCTAAGGGAATCCCAGACGGAAGAAACAAACTATGAAGGGCACTTTATTTTTAGCCTAGACTAATAAAGGCTGTTAATAGTAATATTTTCATAAAATCCCAAATGGCCATTCTCCTTTATTTTGTAAAACTAAAAAGAGAGAAAATTATATTATTGGTAGAACTAAATATATAGTCATGTAGGTAAAATGAAATGTACAGCTCAGGTATACATGTTTCTTTATAATAGGTGGTTTCCAATTCCATTTGCATGTCAGAGCCATCCATGAAGGTTAAGGTTAGATGCTCTGCACATCACTGCTCCTTACTTTGGACAAGTCTTCTAACCTCTGGGACTCAGCTCCCTCATCTGTGAAGTGGGGATGAGAACTGTAGCTTAGGGTACCACAAGGGTGTTATGGTTTAGGTCTTCATGACCCTCAAGTCCCATATACTAACAGCTTGGTTCAGTCTGTGTCCTTACTGGGTGATGGTGTGACCTACAGAAAAGGGAACCTAGTGGAAGCCAGGTCTCTGGGGGTATGCTTCTCAAGGGTCATGGGGACCCTGACCTCTTCTTGTCTCTTGTTTACCTCCCAGTATCCATGAGTTGAGTAGTTTCCTCTGTCACATGCTTTTTTCTTATGGCACAGTGACTTGCCACAAGCTCATAACCGCAAAACCAAATGACCACGGACCCCACTTCTGAGATCACTGGCCAAAATAAGTGTTTCCTCCTTTAAATGAGCTATTTCAAGAGTCTGTCATAGCAATGGAAAGAAAGCTGACTAACGTGGAGGACTGACGAGTTAAGGTATGCAGGCCCTCATATAGCGGCTAGCCAACTGACAGCCGAAGACATATGGTGTTTGTTGTTATTCTCTGTATAAATCACTTGCGTCTTTGTTTCTAAAGGTCTAGTCTGACACTCAGGGTGGGTTTATTTCTAGAGAGATCTGAGTGACCCCATTCTGGCAATGTATTGGTTAAACGGAGGGAGAAGGCACATGGCGGGGCAAAGTGCTTGTATTAGCCAGTGCTCTCAGATGATGGGAGGGGGAGATAGGAGAGAGCAAGGCAGGCAGGCTGAGGTCACGCTTGGGATCCTGCACTCTGATTATTCTAGAATGGATTTGGCCTTGTTATTTTCCCCACATCTTCCACAGTCTTCTGAAACATTGTCATTTTTTTAAAAAAAATGGAACCAGATAATGTTTGTGTAAACATAAGCATCGCTATGTTTATACTTATTTTGATGCATAAGATCCAGAACTTAAAAAGCATGGTTACAAAACATGGAACTAATCCCGGGACAAGCTGAGAAGGTCTTGCAAAGGCATGGTGGTCTTACAAAGGAGCATGGACCACCAGAGCCCACACTCTGCAGTGTGACATGGGGTGATGTAGTGGAGACCCTTCTGGATAGGAAACTCCAGGATTTCTGTGTTCCCTAATACGAAGTCAAACTTCACAGCTGGAAGTGATTGGTAAGCTAAACAATGAAGCTCAGTTTCTTCTGAGCACAGCAATGTGGGGAAGAAGGAGTTGGACACGATTGTTCATTTTAGAAAGTCTACCTGAAATTACTTCCTGAAGATTTGACCGGTAGCGTTCAGTATTCTTATGCAGCCTGACAACTGTCAATTCCAACCTTTATTTCAGGCATTGCTTGCCCTTTCCTTTGTTGCAAGCTTGGCGTTAACCTTGTCAATAGAGGGCGCTGGAGGGACATTGTAGGGTACTCCTCTCGGTTCCAGTGAGAAGACAGGCTATTACCTCTTGCTTCAACTACTTTACTGCTAGATGAACTCTGCCCAGCCAAGCATCCAGACAGCAGTCTCAACTCAATAACCACCTCTATAGGCTTTCCTGATATAGTCACAGACATCCTGAGTTTCCCACACCCTACCAGTAAACTGCTTCCTGGAGCCCTACTCTTTCTGTACCCACACTCCACTCCACTTGCCCCTCAGGACGGTGCTTCCATTTGCTTGGAGGTGCAACCAACTCTGGCCTGGCCTATGCAAGCAACTTCGAATTCATCCACGGGCCCCCACGCACCTCTGCAGTAGGCCTGAGTCCCAGCCTCAGGAAATCACTCTCTTTCCCAGTTGCTCATACCTCGAGTCCTCTCCCATGTCCTCTGAGCCTTAGGGTCTTGCTTAAAAAAGGGGTCCTAACCTATGACCTGCTGTCAATTTTTGTAAATAAAGATTTATTGGAACACAGCCATGCCCATTCATTTGGTCTCTGGTGTTTTGTCATCGTGTTGGCAGCGCCAAGTCCTTGTAACAGAGCCTTAATGGTCCGTGAAGCCTCCACAATTACCATCTGGCCCTTTATAGAACAAGGTTCACTGACCTCTATTTTAGAATTCTCTTTTCTCCTTTAGTAAGTCGCTCCATTGTTACAAGTAATGCAGCAGGTATTTATAGTAAAATTTCTTAGCTCCAATTGCTAAGTAGTTTCTGTCTCAGGAGTGGACACCACTTCATGCACTATAGATCTAGGTTACAAACACAAGAACTGCCACTGTTTCAGTCCTCAGAAGAGCAGCTAGAATTCCATTCCCAAATAGTAAATTGCCCAAATCAGGGACATTCTTCTATGGGTCTGGCTACTGTCTACCACATGGGAAAGAAAAAAAAAAAAAAGATAAAGAGAATAATTGTAAGTTAATTATATCGACAAATGATCTCACCACATCCATACCATTTTCATTTGCTGCTCTTGAATGTAACCCAGATGCCTAGTATATAATAGGAATTTAGCGACTGATTAGGAACAAATTGATGAGTACGAACAGGATACTAAGAAAAAGCAAGCCAAGCTACAGGCAGCATGTTTCTTTCAAGGAGAAGAAAAAAATGAGGTAATAAAATGTAGATTAAGAAGAAGTAATTTTTTCCTCAAATATTTACTCAGATTGTGAGAAAATTATAGGGAAAATACAAAGAAAAGAGATGTGTCCGTGAATACATTATCTTAAGCTATATATGCAAATGGAGTGGAAACACAAGAAAAATAATTTTCTCCTGAAACATTCTGGTAATTGAGTCAGACGCTGCATCTTCGGGTTGAATTAGCCGGGCTGCACCCACTGGCCACTTCCTTTGCGTGGAGGACCCCTCGCAGAGGGGTTCTGCTCATCCTGGGTTCACTTCATAAGCAGCTGCTGACTGAGAGGTCAGGTCTTATTTTATTTAGCATTATTCATTCATTCTGAGACCATATTCAGCTAATTACTTGCAGGAGCAGTGCTCATTAAGAAGAACAACTCATTTACACGGAAGATGTCTGCACGCTGCCCTGTTACTTTTATTTCCTTCCTTCCCTTTGCTCTTATTCTTCTTTGATTTGGATGACTTGAAAGCACAAAAGTCCAATCAAGGCACTTCACATTCTGATTTCTTGTTTCCTAAACATTCAAACCTTGCGTGTGTGTGTGTGTGTGTGTGTGTGTGTGTGTGTGTACAGAAATTAGCCTTTACCAGGTAATTCAAAGGAGAAGTTACATTTCATTTTACTCTCTTTTCAATGGAGCATTTTGTAAAATTCCACATCTGTCTGTGTAAAGAACACTTTGCAGCCCTGTGCACTGCACCCCTTCAGCTGATCATACTCTGTTCAGTGGAAAGCTTCAGATGCCTGTGATATTTTCTCTACTGTTTACAAAAGCAGAAAAGAATTTCACACTTTTTGAGCACTGCAGCTATTTCAGCCCCTTTAAATGCCACTTATAAGCCATTCTAAACAAACCAACCTGCCTACTGGGAAACCAAAATACCGGTTAGCACTTTTTCTTTTTTCTCACGAAGGATGTTGAGTTTTCTTTAATGCACCAAATGAATTCAAGGAATGCATTTTCTTTCTAGGTAGGGCTCCACACACTATCAGAAATGTAGGTCACTCGACATTAAAAAAAAAATACACATAGTTTCTATTGTCATCACCAGCTAGGATTTTAGAAAGCGGGTGGATTATTCTTATAGAAAAAAATATATAATGTTAATTAATTAGTCTGTTTTGTTGAACTCAAGCCCTAGGTTAGTGGTTCTCAAGCTTCCTATACATGGAAATTAAGTTTGGTAGTTTAAAACAAAGTAAAGTAATGCTGTACCTAACCTGAGTGACAGGGCAATATATTGGGGCTGTGTTGATATTTGGGGGTTTGAAAAGCTCATCTAATAATTGTAGTACATAGATAAGTTGGGGAACCATTGCACTGGGTTCATCTTTGAGTGGAGCTTGGAGGATCAGTGTACAGCTGCCTTAAAGAGCCCCCTAGATCATGGGGGTGGTCACTGTAGAGAAACCTGCCTCCTTACAGGAGGAACACAAGGAAGAGCTTGGTGTCCTCACGATCAACCAGGGAAGTTTCTGGGAAGGGCATTTCCCTGCTGGCGCTGCTAACTGGGGACCAGGCTGTCTCTTTTGGTGTTAAATGATAATGGATTTGCAGCTGAAGTTAACTGTAGTTTCCTGGGGATGAGAAATCATTGTTGGGAAGACTGAAGGGTCAGGCAAGGGGAGGCCATCTTTGTCTTTTATTCCTCTTCCTTTCTGTCAGCCTCCCACTGTGGTGGTTTGAATGAAAATGTTCCCCATAGGCTCCAAGTGTTTGACTACTTGGTTGCAGGTGGTTGGAACTGTTCGTGAAGATGCAGCCCATCGCTGGGGGCGGGCTTGCAGTGTTTATAGCCTTCTCGTTTTTTTTCAGTTTCCCTCTCTGTGCTTCCTGTGCCTGTTTGAAGATCTGAGCACTCAGCTTTCTGCTCTCCCTGCCTTCTGCCGTGCATGCTTCCTTATCTGTGATGGACATAGTTATATGCAGATATATGGAAATTATTTAATTTTATGAAATGAGTAAAATTATGTACATATTTTTTCTTTTATTTTTTTTAACATTTTTTTATTGATGCTTTGTGCATTTCATACATCATTTTCCAGTTCAGTTCAGGCATATCTCCCCTTCCCTTCCCCCGCACCCCCACCCCAACCGAGATCATGCATTCTGCCATGACTGTCCTGCATATCTCTCTCAGGTTTTTTTTTTCTTTTTTTTTTTTTCCCACTTTTTAGCTATAAGTGATAATCCATGAGTACAAGCATCCTTCATGTAAAACCAATTTGCAGGCTGTTGTGCCCAAACCCCCACAGCCCCACCTTCCGGCGGGGAGTGAGGGGTTGTATATTCAATCAGGTTAATCAAATGAGGGTCCAGACTACATTGCTGTAGTTTCAGCATTCACCCCAATCGCAGCCCTTACATTCTACCATGCCCCCTCTTCCGCAGATTATTCCCTGGGCTTAGAAAAGGGGCACAGGTGGATGAGAAGCAGAACAGTCCACTCTCTCTGGAGCTGTTGTCTTGGATTCTGGTCAATTCTGGCTGTTTCCTTTCATGGGCTGACAGTCTGTCCAGGAATAACCTTTCGATCCTACTAATGAAGCACAAGCAATTAGATATATAGGTATTTAAGCAGCATTAATAGTTATGGTAGGTTACTTTGTTATAGACATATATGTTTAGATGAGATGTTGATCCACGAACTACATTTTTTCCTGTTAAATATGACGGGGTCTTACTGTGGCTTATGATATCTCCTAACCTGTAGAGAATGTAAGCTTGTGGCATCAGCCATGGGTCATTCCTCCAAGGAGAGAGCCAATAGCCAATTAGATTTGGGATATACAGGCATATGGCTGCCTCTGCTGCACAGTATTTCCAGGCAGGTGAGGTGTAGCTGGTGCTGACGGTGGAGTCTTGCTTGACTCAAGGAGACCCGTATTTGCTTTATTGGTTTAGTGGCCCTTGGTAACACTCTCTGGTGTTCCAGAGGCCATCTGTACACTTGCATGTGTGGTCTCAATGCATCTTTCCCATGTTAACGTCAGGTCTTCAGCAGCAGGGCCTTATCGCCTCTCTTCTTGTAGGTATCCCAGTTTAGAGGCAAGGAGCCTTTACCTTTTGTGGGGCCTTAGATCCCCTGGCCAACATCTCCCTGGTGGAATAATCCATTACTGATGTCAGAGCTCCAAATATTCACCACAACTTTGTATTTTTGTTTTACTTATTTATCCTTAACAATTTATTTTATTTATTTTGCCTGCATGTTTATGTGTAGCTATGTGCGAAATGCCCATGCAGGCCAGAAGAGAACATTGGATCCACTGAAACTGGAGTTATGGATGGCTGTTTGGTACCATGTGGGTGCTGAGAACCAAATCTGAATCCTCTGGAAGAGCAGATCTTAACCTCTAAGCCCTCTCTCCAGCCCTCTTAAGCTTGTATTTTTATTAAAGTATTTTATTTATTATTTTTATTTTGTATGTATAAGTGTATTGTTTGCATGTAGGTAGGTCCATCCGTGTTGTGCAATGCCCTCAGAGGTCAGAAGAGGGCATTAGAGTCCCTGGAACTGGAGTTACAGATGGTTGTTAGCTGTCATGTGTGTGCTTTGAACCAAGCCCAGGTGGTTTGCAAGAGCAGCCAGTGTTCTTAACTGCTGAGCCTCTTGAGCATCAAAGCTTGTATTTTAAAATATCTTAATTTTTATTAAAGGTAATGGGTTTCATCACATATCTTCACACATGTGTCATCATTGTACTTCACACATGTGTCATCATTGTACTTCACACATGTGTCATCATTGTACTTCACAAATGTGTTGTCATTGTACTTCACACGTGTCGTCGTACTTCACACATGTGTCGTTGTACTTCACACATGTGTCATCATTGTACTTCACACGTGTGTCATCGTACTTCACACGTGTGTCATCATTGTATTTCACACATGTATGGTCATTGTACTTCGCACATGTGTCATCGTTGTACTTCACACGTGTGTTGTCATTGTACTTCACACGTGTGTCATCATTGTACTTCACACGTGTCATCGTACTTCACTCGTGTGTCATCATTGTACTTCACACATGTGTCATTGTACTTCACATGTGTGTCATCATTGTACTTCACACATGTGTTGTCATTGTACTTCACACACGTGTCATCATTGTACTTCACACGTGTGTCGTCATTGTACTTCACACATGTGTCGTTGTACTTCACATGTGTGTTGTCATTGTACTTCACACATGTGTCATTGTTGTACTTCACACGTGTGACATCATTGTACTTCACACGTGTGTCGTACTTCACACATGTGTCATCATTGTACTTCACACGTGTGTCATCATTGTACTTCACACGTGTTTCGTCGTACTTCACACATGTGTCATCATTGTACTTCATATGTGTATTGTCGTACTTAACACATGTGTCATCATTGTACTTCGCACATGTGTAGTCATTGTACTTCACACACGTGTCGTCAATGTACTTCATACACGTGTCGTCATTGTACTTCATACATGTGTCGTCATTGTACTTCATACATGTGTCATTGTTGTTCTTCATACATGTGACATTGTTGTTCTTCACACATGTGTGTCATTGTACTTCACACATGTGTGGACGTTGTACTTCACATGTGTGTCATTATTGTACTTCACACATATGTCGTCATTGTACTTCACACATGTGTTGTCATTGTACTTCACACATGTGTTGTCATTGTACTTCACACATGTGTCATCATTGTACTTCACACGTGTGTCATCACTGTATTTCACAAATGTGTCATCATACGTGTGTCATCACACATGTGTCGTCGTTGTACTTCACACATGTGTCATCATTGTACTTCATCCATGTGTCATCATTGTACTTCACACGTGTGTTATCATTGTACTTCACACGTGTGTCATCATTGTACTTCACACGTGTGTCATCGTATTTCACACGTGTGTTGTCGTACTTCACACATGTGTCAACAGTGTACTTCACTTGTGTGTCATCATTGTACTTCACCTATGTGGCGTCGTACTTCACATGTGTGTCATCATTGTATTTCACACGTATGTCATCATTGTACTTCACACGTGTGTCATCATTGTACTTCACACATGTGTCATCGTACTTCACACGTGTGTCATTGTACTTCACACATCTGTCATCATAAATGTGTCATCACACGTGTCAGCATTGTACTTCACACATGTGTCACCATTGTACTTCACCCATGTGTCATCATTGTACTTCACACATGTGTCGTCATTGTACTTCACACGTATGTTGTCATACTTCATACATGTGTTGTTGTTGTACTTCACATGTGTGTCATCATTGTGCTTCACACATGTGTCATCATTGTACTTCATACATGTGTCATCATTGTACTTCACATGTGTGTCATCATTGTATTTCACACATGTGTCATCATACATGTATCATCACACGTGTCATCATTGTACTTCACCCATGTGTCATCATTGTACTTCACACGCGTGTCATCATTTTACTTCACACATGTGTCATCATTGTACTTCACACGTGTGTCATCGTTGTACTTCACACGTGTGTCGTCATTGTATTTCACACATTTGTCCTCATTGTACTTCACACGTGTCATCATACTTCACACATGTGTTGTCATTGTACTTCACGCATGTGTCATCATTGTACTTCACACATGTGTCACCATACATGTGTCATCACACATGTGTCATCATTGTACTTAACACATGTGTCATTGTTGTACTTCACACATGTGTCATCATTGTAATTCACATGTGTGTTGTCATTGTACTTCACACGTGTGTCATCATACTTCACACGTGTGTCATCATACATGTGTCATCACACATGTATCACCATACTTGTGTCATCATTGTACTTCACCCATGTGTCATTGTACTTCACCCATGTGTCGTCATTGTACTTCACACGTGTCATCATTGTACTTCACACATGTGTCATCATTGTACACACATGTGTCATCATTGTACTTCACATGTGTGTTATCGTACTTCACATGTGTGTCCTTGTTGTAGTACACTGTGTGTCGTTGTTGTACTTCACACGTGTGTCGCCATTGTGCTTCACATGTGTGTCATCATTGTACTTCACACATGTGTCGTCATTGTACTTCACATGTGTGTCATCATACATGTGTCATCATACATGTGTCATCATTGTACTTCACACATGTACATGTGTCATCGTACTTCACACATGTGTTGTCATACTTCACTCGTGTGTTGTCATTGTACTTCACACGTGTGTCATTCTTGTACTTCAAACATGTCTCATCATTGTACTTCACACATTTGTTGTCATTGTATTTCACACATGTGCCATCATTATACTTCAAACATGTGTCATCATTGTACTTCATTTTACTTCACACGTGTCGTTGTTCTTCACACATGAGTCATTGTTGTACTTCACATGTCATCATACTTCACACGTGTGTCATCATTGTACTTCACACATGTGTCATCATTGTACTTCATACATGTGTCATCTTTGTACTTCACACATGTCATCATTGTACTTCATACATGCGTCATCTTTGTACTTCACACATGTATCATCATTGTACTTCACACATGTGTCATCATTGTACTTCACACGTGTGTCGTACTTCACACAGGTGTCTTTGTTGCACTTCACATGTGTGTCATCAGTGTAGTTCACACATATTTTGTCAGTGTACTTCACACATGTGTCATCATTGTACTTCACACATGTGTCGTCATTGTACTTCATACATGTGTCATCATTGTACTTCACACATATGACATCATTGTAGTTCACACGTGTGTCATCATACATGTGTCACCACACATGTGACACCATTGCTCTTCATACATGTGTCATCATTGTACTTCACACATGTACATGTGTCATCATTGTACTTCACATGTGTGTCGTCATTGTACTTCACACATGTCGTCATTGTACTACATACATGTGTCATCATACATGTGTCATCACACATGTGTCGTCATTGTACTTCACTCCCATTAGTTTCCCCAAACTGTCCTTGCTGGTCCCCCGGGGCCAGTTAGTCTTTCTTTTTCTTTTTCCTTTTTTTTTTTTTTTTTTTTTTTTTTTTTTNCCCCAGTTGTCCTGAACTCACTCTGTAGACCAGGCTGGCCTTGAACTCACAAAGATCTGCCTGCCTCTGCTGAGTGCGAGGATTAAGGTGTGCCCCAACCACACCGCACCAACTCTTCTTTGGAGGTCAGATTCTCCTCAATCTTCTGGCCTCTGTGAGTTCATTCATTTATATTTTGTGCATAGCTTCCATGCTTTCCTATGGATGGTAATATATTTTTATGGCTTTTCTCCCATAATTCATATATTCTGCACCCAGAGACTCACAAGTGACCTTTAGTACTAGTTTGACCTTTTGGAGTTGTTTTGATCTCTAAATTATGCAATTTATTTAAACTTCAGTTTCAATCATGACTTTTCTATGTGTGCTTTGGTGACTATTTCTTAAATTATAGACAAAAGAAGACAATGGCCATTTCATGGCTTGATCTGGGATCATTTGGTAGAAAATTTTCTGTCAAAGAATTGTCTTCAAGATTTTCGAGACTGAAGAAATAGGGAGCTAGATCAAGGCAGCAATCTACTGACTGATTGATGGAAGTGAAGTAAAGGGGGCAGGAAGACTGGTCTATCTTTTCTATGTGATTCAGATGGAGGGGAATTACATCATAGTCAAGATAGAAGCCACTCTGTAAAGCTGGAGTGTACCTGTTTTATCTCAAGCTGACATTGAAGACATAAAGCACAACAAACCATGGTTGTTTAAACAGTCAAAAGGATACTTCTGCTTTTTAAAATATTTTTTTTTTTTTGGATCTTTTGAGACAGGTCTCCCTGTGTAGCCCCAGTGTCCTGGAACTCCACTCTGTAGACCAGGTGGCCTGAACTTCCAAAGATCCACCTGCCCCTCTGCCTCCGAGTGCTCAGATATATAATATATTTTTGTTTTTTCAAAAGGAATATAATATATATTTTGAAAATTGAAATCCTACTTTCTGAAGTCATTGCCTTCTGTCTTAAATTCATAACATAGTCAATTAGATGTAATAAAATATTAAATGCCCTAAGCTATATGTTATTTCTAAAAATTTAGTTTTGAGGTAGAAAGAAAACCACCATTGTTAAACAACATCTTAGATGAAACAGAACTGAGTGGTTACTTGTAAAGCTTAGCACTGATTAATAACAAGGACAAATTATTATCATTTTTTTTGGACAGGGCAAGTGGATATAAAGCACTTACATTTGGGACGAAAACGCCACTCGAAAAATTAACATCGTTCGCTCCCTCCCACACCGACATCACTCACATTCTGTTTTCTGATGGCCTAACACGTGTTGAAAAGTCATCAACGTGACATATAAGAAGTGAGACCTTGGGGAAGATTAAATTATGAGGGCTTTTTTGCCCACGACCAAGACCAGCAACTTTATAGAAAGACTAAAGGGAAGTAGCTAGGCTCTTTCTGTCTTTCCAACCCCTCTTTATTGACCGCCTGCATTTTTGATTACCCTTCTGGGACGCAGAGAACAACGCCCTCAGCAACACCAAACTATAAATATCTTTCTTAGGACCGTCCAGCATCTAGGACAATAAAGAGTACATTTTTATCCTTTAAAAATATAGATTCTTATTTCTGTGCTCAGTTTATGCCTTGTAATGTATATAACCGTCACCCTTGGTCATGTACTGCCCCACAGAGGTCAGAAGAGGCAGATAGGAATCCCTTGGAACTGGAGTTACAGCTGGTTTTTCGCTGGCCTGTGGGTGCTGGGATTGAACCCAGGTCCCTGCAAGAGAAGCCCGTGCTCTTAACTTGCTGAGCCATCTCTCCTAGCTCCCCATTTTTACTCTAAAATGTCCCATCGTAGGTTTTGTTTGTTTATTAGCATCAGATAAAAATTAATTCTCTCTATCCATTTATCTTGTATCTTTCTATCTTATTATCTATCTATTTATCATCATCATCTATTATCTACTACCATTCGATATAGACTCTATAGGACTCCCTCGATGCGACTTTGAGTTAATACTAGCTGTAAGAATGCCCACAACAACTTCAGTCCTCATGTCTCCTAGATTCTCTATTCCAGGCAGATCATGTAATAGTAACACCCAACTAAAGAATTCTGAGGACCTAAGGGAATCCCAGACGGAAGAAACAAACTATGAAGGGCACTTTATTTTTAGCCTAGACTAATAAAGGCTGTTAATAGTAATATTTTCATAAAATCCCAAATGGCCATTCTCCTTTATTTTGTAAAACTAAAAAGAGAGAAAATTATATTATTGGTAGAACTAAATATATAGTCATGTAGGTAAAATGAAATGTACAGCTCAGGTATACATGTTTCTTTATAATAGGTGGTTTCCAATTCCATTTGCATGTCAGAGCCATCCATGAAGGTTAAGGTTAGATGCTCTGCACATCACTGCTCCTTACTTTGGACAAGTCTTCTAACCTCTGGGACTCAGCTCCCTCATCTGTGAAGTGGGGATGAGAACTGTAGCTTAGGGTACCACAAGGGTGTTATGGTTTAGGTCTTCATGACCCTCAAGTCCCATATACTAACAGCTTGGTTCAGTCTGTGTCCTTACTGGGTGATGGTGTGACCTACAGAAAAGGGAACCTAGTGGAAGCCAGGTCTCTGGGGGTATGCTTCTCAAGGGTCATGGGGACCCTGACCTCTTCTTGTCTCTTGTTTACCTCCCAGTATCCATGAGTTGAGTAGTTTCCTCTGTCACATGCTTTTTTCTTATGGCACAGTGACTTGCCACAAGCTCATAACCGCAAAACCAAATGACCACGGACCCCACTTCTGAGATCACTGGCCAAAATAAGTGTTTCCTCCTTTAAATGAGCTATTTCAAGAGTCTGTCATAGCAATGGAAAACGCACAGCTGACTACCGTGGAGGATGACGAGTTAAGTTATGCAGGCCCCTCATTATAGCCGGCTAGCCAAACGACCCCGAAGGACATATGGTGTTTGTTTCTTCTTCTGTAAAATCACTGCGTCTTTGTTTCTAAAGGTCTAGTCTGACACTCAGGGTGGGTTTATTTCTAGAGAGATCTGAGTGACCCCATTCTGGCAATGTATTGGTTAAACGGAGGGAGAAGGCACATGGCGGGGCAAAGTGCTTGTATTAGCCAGTGCTCTCAGATGATGGGAGGGGGAGATAGGAGAGAGCAAGGCAGGCAGGCTGAGGTCACGCTTGGGATCCTGCACTCTGATTATTCTAGAATGGATTTGGCCTTGTTATTTTCCCCACATCTTCCACAGTCTTCTGAAACATTGTCATTTTTTTAAAAAAAAAAATGGAACCAGAACATGTTTGTGTAAACATAAGCATCGCTATGTTTATACTTATTTTGATGCATAAGATCCAGAACTTAAAAAGCATGGTTACAAAACATGGAACTAATCCCGGGACAAGCTGAGAAGGTCTTGCAAAGGCATGGTGGTCTTACAAAGGAGCATGGACCACCAGAGCCCACACTCTGCAGTGTGACATGGGGTGATGTAGTGGAGACCCTTCTGGATAGGAAACTCCAGGATTTCTGTGTTCCCTAATACGAAGTCAAACTTCACAGCTGGAAGTGATTGGTAAGCTAAACAATGAAGCTCAGTTTCTTCTGAGCACAGCAATGTGGGGAAGAAGGAGTTGGACACGATTGTTCATTTTAGAAAGTCTACCTGAAATTACTTCCTGAAGATTTGACCGGTAGCGTTCAGTATTCTTATGCAGCCTGACAACTGTCAATTCCAACCTTTATTTCAGGCATTGCTTGCCCTTTCCTTTGTTGCAAGCTTGGCGTTAACCTTGTCAATAGAGGGCGCTGGAGGGACATTGTAGGGTACTCCTCTCGGTTCCAGTGAGAAGACAGGCTATTACCTCTTGCTTCAACTACTTTACTGCTAGATGAACTCTGCCCAGCCAAGCATCCAGACAGCAGTCTCAACTCAATAACCACCTCTATAGGCTTTCCTGATATAGTCACAGACATCCTGAGTTTCCCACACCCTACCAGTAAACTGCTTCCTGGAGCCCTACTCTTTCTGTACCCACACTCCACTCCACTTGCCCCTCAGGACGGTGCTTCCATTTGCTTGGAGGTGCAACCAACTCTGGCCTGGCCTATGCAAGCAACTTCGAATTCATCCACGGGCCCCCACGCACCTCTGCAGTAGGCCTGAGTCCCAGCCTCAGGAAATCACTCTCTTTCCCAGTTGCTCATACCTCGAGTCCTCTCCCTCATGTTCTAGAGCCTTAGGGTCTTTCTGCTTAAAAAAAGGGGGTCATAACCTCTGACCTTGCTGTCAATTTTTTAAATAAAATGTTATTGGAACCCAGCCATGCCATCATTGGTTTCTCTGGTGTTTCGTCATCGTGTCATCGTGTTGGCAGCGCCAAGTCCTTGTAACAGAGCCTTAATGGTCCGTGAAGCCTCCACAATTACCATCTGGCCCTTTATAGAACAAGGTTCACTGACCTCTATTTTAGAATTCTCTTTTCTCCTTTAGTAAGTCGCTCCATTGTTACAAGTAATGCAGCAGGTATTTATAGTAAAATTTCTTAGCTCCAATTGCTAAGTAGTTTCTGTCTCAGGAGTGGACACCACTTCATGCACTATAGATCTAGGTTACAAACACAAGAACTGCCACTGTTTCAGTCCTCAGAAGAGCAGCTAGAATTCCATTCCCAAATAGTAAATTGCCCAAACCAACTCAGGGACATTTTCTATGGGTTTTGGCTACTGTCTACTCCATGGGAAAGAAAACAAAAAACAGAAAGAGAATAATTGTTAAGTTAATATAGTAGACAAAATGATCTCACCCCATCCATACCATTTTTATAGTACGGCTGCCTCTTGAATGTACCCAGATTGCCTAGTATATAATAGGAAATTGTTAGCGACTATTAGGAACCAAATTGAGGAGAGAACAGGCTACTAAGAAAAAGCAATAGCCAAGCTACAGGCAGCTATGGTTTCTGTCACGGAGAAGAAAAAAATGAGGTAATAAAATGTAGATTAAGAAGAAGTAATTTTTTCCTCAAATATTTACTCAGATTGTGAGAAAATTATAGGGAAAATACAAAGAAAAGAGATGTGTCCGTGAATTACATTATTTAGCATATATATTGCAAATGGAGTGGGAAACACAAGAAAACATTAATTTCTCCTGAAAAAACATTCTGTAATTAGTCAGACGCTGCATCCTCGGGTTGAATTAGCGGGCTGCACCCCACTGGCCACTCCTTTGCGGGGAGTGGGACCACTCGCCGAGTGGGTTCTGCTCATTCCGGGTTCACTATAAGCAGCTGCTGACTGAGAGGTCAGGTCTTATTTTATTTAGCATTATTCATTCATTCTGAGACCATATTCAGCTAATTACTTGCAGGAGCAGTGCTCATTAAGAAGAACAACTCATTTACACGGAAGATGTCTGCACGCTGCCCTGTTACTTTTATTTCCTTCCTTCCCCTTTGCTCTTATTATTCTTGATTGATGATTGAAAGCCACAAGTCCAATATAAGTCACTTTCAATCTGATTTCTTGTTTCCTTAACACATCAACCCTTGGTGTGGTGTGTGGTGTGTGTGTGTGTGTGTTGGTACACGAAATTAGCCTCCTACCAGTAATTCAAAGGAGAAGTTACATTTCATTTTACTCTCTTTTCAATGGAGCATTTTGTAAAATTCCACATCTGTCTGTGTAAAGAACACTTTGCAGCCCTGTGCACTGCACCCCTTCAGCTGATCATACTCTGTTCAGTGGAAAGCTTCAGATGCCTGTGATATTTTCTCTACTGTTTACAAAAGCAGAAAAGAAAATTTCACATTTTTGAGCCACTCCTGCAGTATTTCTAGCCCCCTTAAATGCCCCTCTATAAAGCATTCTAAAAACAACCTGCATCCTGGAAATCCAAAATACCGCGTTGAGCACTTTTTTTCTTTTTTCTCACGAAGGATGTTGAGTTTTCTTTAATGCACCAAATGAATTCAAGGAATGCATTTTCTTTCTAGGTAGGGCTCCCACACACTTCAGGAAATGTAGTCACTCGACATAAAAAAAAAAATACCACATACGTTTCTATTGTCATCACCAGCTAGGATTTTAGAAAGCGGGTGGATTATTCTTATAGAATAAAATACTATAATGTTAATTAATTAGTCTGTTTTGTTGAACTCAAGCCCTAGGTTAGTGGTTCTCAAGCTTCCTATACATGGAAATTAAGTTTGGTAGTTTAAAACAAAGTAAAGTAATGCTGTACCTAACCTGAGTGACAGGGCAATATATTGGGGCTGTGTTGATATTTGGGGGTTTGAAAAGCTCATCTAATAATTGTAGTACATAGATAAGTTGGGGAACCATTGCACTGGGTTCATCTTTGAGTGGAGCTTGGAGGATCAGTGTACAGCTGCCTTAAAGAGCCCCCTAGATCATGGGGGTGGTCACTGTAGAGAAACCTGCCTCCTTACAGGAGGAACACAAGGAAGAGCTTGGTGTCCTCACGATCAACCAGGGAAGTTTCTGGGAAGGGCATTTCCCTGCTGGCGCTGCTAACTGGGGACCAGGCTGTCTCTTTTGGTGTTAAATGATAATGGATTTGCAGCTGAAGTTAACTGTAGTTTCCTGGGGATGAGAAATCATTGTTGGGAAGACTGAAGGGTCAGGCAAGGGGAGGCCATCTTTGTCTTTTATTCCTCTTCCTTTCTGTCAGCCTCCCACTGTGGTGTTTGAATGAAAACTTTCCCCATAGGCTCCAAGTGTTTGAACTGTGGTGCAGGTGGTTGGGAACTGTTCGTGAAGATGCAGCCCATCGCTGGGGGCGGGCTTGCAGTGTTTATAGCCTTCTCGTTTTTTTTCAGTTTCCCTCTCTGTGCTTCCTGTGTGTACTTGAAGATCTGAGCCCTCAGCTTTCTTGCTCTCCCTGCCTTCGCCGTGCCTTTGCTTCTATCTGTCGAAGGACATCGTATTATGCAGATATTTGGAAATTATTTAATTTTATGAAATGAGTAAAATTATGTACATATTTTCTTGATTTTTTTAACATCTTTTATTGATGCTTGTTGCATTATTACATCATTTTTCCAGTTCAGTTCAGGCATATCTCCCCTTCCTTCCCCGCACCCCCACCCCAAACCGAGATCATGCCTTCTGCCATGACTGTCCTGCATATCTCTCTCAGGTTTTTTTTTTCTTTTTTTTTTTTTCCCACTTTAGCTATAAGTGATTAACCATGAGTACCCAGAAACCTCATGTAAAACCAGTTTGAAGGCTGTTGTGCCCAAAAACCCCCACAGCCCCACTCTTCCGGCGGGGAGTGAGGGGTTGTAAGTTCAATCAAGTTGACCAAATGCGTGTCCGACTACATGCTGTAGTTTCCGCATTCACCCCAATCGCAGCCCTTTTTAACCTTCTACCATGCCCCCTCTTCCGAAGATTATTCCCTGGGCTTAGAACAGGGGCACAGGTGGATGGAAGCAGCCCCGAACAGTTCCACTCTCTCTGGAGTGTTGTCTTGGATTCTGGTCAATTCTGCTGTTTCCTTTCATGGGCTGACAGTCTGTCCAGAAAAAACTTTCGATCCTACAATGAAGCACAAGCAATTAAAAAAAAAAAAGTGCTTTTGCAGCAAGCACTCTTTTTTAATTAAAGAAGGCAGTTTTAGACACATATGTTTGGATGAAATGTTGATCCATGAATTCCATTTTTTTCCTGTTAAATATGACAGGGTCTGTACTGTGGCTTATGATATCTCTCAACCTGTACGAGACTTAAGGCTTGTGGCATCAGCCATGGGCTACTCCTCCAAGGAGAGAGCCAATAGGCCAATTTAGATTTGGATATACAGGCATTGGCTGCCTCTGCTGCACAGTATTTCCAGGCATGTAAGTGTAGCTGTGCTGACGGTGGATTGGAGTCTTGTTTGACTCAAGGACACCCGTATTTGCTTTATTGGTTTAGTGGCCCTGGTTAACACTCTCTGGTGTTCCCAGAGGGGCCATCTGTACACTTGGATGTGTGGTCTCAAAACATCCCTCCCAAGTTAACGTCAGGTCTTCAGCAGAGCAGGGCCTTCTAGCCTCTCTTCTTGCAGGGATCCCCGTTTAGAGGCAAGGAGCCCTTTACCTTTTGTGGCCTTAGCATCCCCTGGCCAACCATCTCCCTGGGGAAAATCCATTACGGCTGGTCAGAGCTCCAAATTAGTTCACCACAACTTGGGATTGTTGTTTTACTTATTCTACTCCTTAACAATTTCATTTTGTTATTTATTTTGCCTGCATGTTATGGTCGCTATGTGCGAACATGCCATTGCAGGCCAGGAGAAGAGAACATTGGATCCACTGAAACTGGAGTTATGGCATGGCTGTTGGCTTCCTTGTGGGTGCTGAGAACCTAATCTGCATACTCGAGAGCAAGATCTTAACATCTAAGCACTTCACCAGACACTCTTAAGCTTGATTTTATTAAAGTATTTTATTATTATTTTTATTTTGTAGTAATAAGTGTATTGTTTGCACATTAGGTAGGTCAATCCGTGTGGGTGCAATGCCTCAGAGGGCAGAAGAGGGCATTCGAGTCCCCTGGAGGAGTTTACAGGCTGTTGTTGTGTCATGTTGTGTGCTTGAACCAAGCCCGGTGGTTGCACGAGCATCCAGTGTTCTTTAACTGCTGAGCTCTCTGAGCATTCCAGCTTGTATTTTAAAATATCTTAATTTGTATTACAGGTAATGGGTTTACTATCAACCATACTTCACATGTGTGTCATACATATGTACTTCACACGCGTGTCATCATTGTTACCTTCACCACATGTGTCATTTCATTGTCACTTCACAAATGTGTTGTACTACACAATGTGTTGCATTGTACTTAACACATGTGTCGTTCGTACTTCACACATGTGTCGTTGCTACTCACACATGTGTCATCATTGTACTTCACCGTTGTCATCGTACTTCACACGTGTTCGTCATTGTATTCACACATTGTCATGGTCATTGTACTTCGCAGTCATGTGCTTCATTGTCATTGTACTTCATCTCTCATACTCACGCTGTGTCATCATTGTACTTACACATATGTGTCCCTGTGTCATTGTACTTCACAACGTGTCATCATTGTACTTCACAAATGTGTTGTCATTGTACTTCACACACGTGTCATCATTGTACTTCACATGGTTTCTATTCAACATGTGTTGTCATTGTACTTCACACACGTGTCATCATTGTACTTCACAAATGTGTTGTCATTGTACTTACACACGTGTCATCATTGTACTTCACAATGTGTGTTGTCATTGTACTTCACACAGTGTCATCGTTGTACTTCACACTGTGTACATCATTGTACTTCACACGTGTGTCGTACTTCACACATGTGTCAACAGTGTACTTCACTTGTGTGTCATCTGACTTCAGGTTCGTCGTACTTCCCCATTGCTACCTGTGTTGTTTCCCCTCACTGGTATCATTGTACTTCGCACGGTACGTATTCCCCGTTCTCATTACTTCAACATGTGTTGTCAGTTGTACTTACACACTGTGTCTCATTGTACTTCACATCGTGTTGTCATACTTCACTACATGTGTCTATTGTACTTCACAATGTGTGTCGTCATTGTACTTCACACACTGTGTCATCATTGTACTTCCATAATTGTTGTTGTTCTCATTGTAGTCTTCACACAGTGTAGTCATTGTACTTCACACATGTGTTTTGTACTTCACATGTGTGTCATTATTGTACAATGTTCATTTACCACATGTTCATGTACTTCACACGGTGTCATTGTACTTCACACATGTGTCACCATACATGTGTCATCACACATGTATCACCATACTTGTGTCATCATTGTACTTCACAATGTGTGTCATTACTCATCATCATTGTACTCAATGTGTACTGTCACATGTGTCACTCATACACGTGTCATACCATGTACTCACATACTATGTGTCTCATTGTACTTCACACGTGTGTTATCATTGTACTTCACACGTGTCATCAGTACTTCACACAGTGTTGTCACAGTGTACTTCACTCGTGTGTTGTCATCATTGTACTTCACACACAGTGTCTGTCATTGTACTTCACAGTGTGTCATCATTGTACTTCACCTATGTGGCGTCGTACTTCACATGTGTGTCATCTTGTATTTCCACACGTATGTCATCATTGTAACTCACACGGTGTCATCATTGTACTCAACACATGTGTCATCGTATTCACACGGTGTCATTGTACTTCACACATCTGTCATCATAAATGTGTCATCACACGTGTCAGCATTGTACTTCACACATGTGTCACAACATGTGTCATAACTTCACCACGTTCTCATGTGTCCAATGTTGTCATTGTACTTCACATGTGTGTCGTCATTGTACTTCACACGTATGTTGTCATACTTCATACATGTGTTGTTGTTGTACTTCACATGTGTGTCATCATTGTGACTTCACACATGTGTCATCATTGTCTTACCTGGTCGATTACATTGTGTCCTGGTATCACTGTTCTTTGTACTTACACTGTGTGATCCCTTGTCTTCCACCATTGTGTCATCATACAGTGTCATCACACATGTATACTCACGTACTCCATGTGATCATCATTGTACTTCACACTAGTGGCGATCTTTACTTCCACATGTGTGTCTTCATTGTATACACGTGTGTATCGTTGTGTGTATTCCACGTGTGTCGTCATGTATTTCACACATTTGTCCTTCATTGTACTTCACACGTGTCATCATACTTCACACATGTTGTATGATTTCACCTGTTCACATGTATTCACTGTGTGTTGTCATTGTACTTCACAACATTGTGTCACCAGGATTAACACAGTGTGTACACATGTTGTATCATGTTCACTAACATGTATGTCTACTCACACATTTGTCCAGCATTGTTCCACATGTCGTTGTGTCATGTACTTCACACGTGTGTCATCATACTTCACACGTGTGTCATCATAAGTGTTCAATGTATCACCGATGGCATCATTGTAATTCACTTGTCATGGTTACTTCAATGTGTGTCTTTCCAGTTCATTGTACTTCACCCTATACCTTCATTGGCGTTCATTGTTACTTCACACAGTGTCATCAATTTATAACACTGTACTGTACCACATGTTGTATATGTTACTTCGTACTTCACATGTGTGTCCTTGTTGTAGTACACTGTGTGTCGTTGTTGTACTTCACACGTGTGTCGCCATTGTGCTTCACATGTGTGTCATCATTGTACTTCACACATGTGTCGTCATTGTACTTCACACATGTGTCACCATACATGTGTCATCAACATGTGTCATCATTGTACTTCACACATGTACATGTGTCATCATTGTACTTCACACAGTGTGTTGTCATACTTCACTCGTGTGTTGTCATTGTACTTCACATGTGTGTCATGTCATTGTACTTCAAAACATGTTCATCATTGTACTTCACACATTTGTTGTCATTGTATTTCCACATGTTGCCATATCATTGTACTTCCAACATGTGTGTCATCATTGTACTTCATTTTACTTCACACGTGTCGTTGCTTAACTGAGTCTTGTTGACTCACATGTTTCCCAGGTGTCATCCTGTACCAATTGATATACGTCTACACATGTGTCATCATTGTACTCATACACACTGATTCAACATGCATATGCTCTACAGTCATCTTGTACTTCACACATGTTCATCATTGTACTTCACACATGTGTCATCATTGTATTACTGTTTGTATATCATACATGCTGTCCATTGTTGTACTTCCACACATGTGTCATTGTTGTACTTCACACGGTGTGTCTTGTACTTCACACGTAGCCCAACAGTGTTGTTGTTGTCACTTCACATGTGTGTCATCAGTGTAGTTCACACATATTTTGTCAGTGTACTTCACACATGTGTCACTCATTGTACTTCACACATGTGTCGTCATTGTACTTCACACATGTACATGTGTCATCATTGTACTTACACATGCATATGAATTCACAGTTTGTCATTGTATTCACACGTGTGTCATCATACATGTGTCACCACACATGTGACACCATTGCTCTTCATACATGTGTCATCATTGTACTTCAACGTACATGTGTCATCATTGTACTTAACACATGTGTCGTCATTGTACTTCACACATGTGTCATTGTTGTACTCAACATGTTGTTCAGTACTTACAGTGGTCATCACACATGTGTGTCATTGTACTTTTCACTCCATTAGTTTCCCCAAACTGTCCTTGCTGGTCCCCCGGGGGACCGTTAGGTCTTTCTTTTTTTTTCCTTTTTTTTTTTTTTGTCTTTTTGAGACAGGGTCTCCCTATAGCCCCAGCTCTGGAGCTCTCTATGTAGACCAGGCTGGCCTCGAATTCACAGAGATCCACCTGCCTCTACCTCTCCAGTGCCAGGATTAAAGACATGCGCCACCACGCCCGGCTTAGTTTTTCCTTTTGCTTTCATATTATTTGTCCTTTGTCTTCTTTCCCTTCTCCCTTAAGATTTCTCCCTCTCCTCTCTTGAGCCTTGTTCTGTGACCTCTAGTATAGAATTGTAGTCTCAGCTAATCTGGAACCTGCTAGGAGACCAGGCTGGTCTAGATCTCAGAAATCCTCCTGCCTCTGGAACAATTTGCCCTTTTGAGTCTGGCACATTTGTTTGTTTTTAATTATTTTATTTCATTTTCTACACATTCCTGAATTTTCTTTTAAGAACAAAATGTGTATAATACATAAAAATTTTAAATGTCACAAGTAAAATGAGCAGAAAAGAAGTGGGTTTATTTTTAAAACATTGACATAAAATGTGTATAAATAAAACGTATAACCAAAAACAGAATGTGGAATAAATTTACCACACATAACAGCATTTTTTTCTTTGCTATATTATGTAAGTTTATATAGATCCATAATTGCCAATATATAACTTAGCAAAGGATCAACATTATATACCAAGGGAAAATTAGATGTGAATAGTAAGTTTATAAGAAAATGTTCCCTATTAAATTAGAAAAAAAGTCACAAAAGTTGCTGGATATAAAATTGCTGAGTGTGGAATCAAATCACAGAATCACGGGGCTCAGTGAATAAAGAGTTGTCCTTAAAGCATGAGACAGGAGTATAGTTCCTCAGAACCCTCATAAAAGGTGGGCAGGCCTGGTGGCCACCTGCAGTACCAACCCTGAGGAGACAGAGACTGGGGATCCCTGAGGTAAGCTGCTAAACAGACCAGCTGGAATTGGAGAGCCCCAGGTCCCAGGAGAGACCCTGCCTCAACAGATAAAGCAAACAGCAGAGACAGACATCTGATACTGACGTCAGGCCTCTACGTGCATGACCTCCTACCTGCATGTGTACTTGCACACATATATGGCCCTCACACATGCGACTGCATATTCATATTCATGCATACTACATGTACATATACATGTAGTATTCATATTCATGTATGTGTATGTATATGTACATGTAGATTTATTTTAGAAAACAGATTATTTATTAAGTTAAAATATACAGAGTTTGCCGGGCGTGGTGGCGCACGCCTTTAATCCTAGCACTTGGGAGGCAGAGGCAGGTGGATCTTTGTGAGTTCAAGGCCAGCCTGGTCTACAGAGTGAGTTCCAGGACAGCTGGGGCTCCAGGGAGACCTTGTCTCAAAAAAAAAAAAAAAAAAAAAAAAAAAATATACAGAGTTTAACCATGTAGCGACAATTCATGGAATCTATCCTAGAATTATAAGTTGAAATGGAAAAGACTATTCCCCTAAATATTTATAAATTTACAAATTAAAGTTAAAAAAAATCTCATCTCTAAATGCATGAATGTTTGACAGTTTTATAAAGAGTAAAATATAAGTCTATTAAAATAATTTTTTATTAAATAGTTGGTCAATGTTTATGTCCTAATATTAATTATATGTTGATTTCATAACTTAATTCTGAGTGTTATCTCAATATTTTACATACAAAAAGAAATAATAATAGAAAGTAAAAGGTGGTAAGCTCTCATTATTAGAATAAGTATGGTTTAGGGGGCTGGAGAGATGGCCTAGCAGTTAAGAGCGGCGACCGCTCTTACAGAGGACCCGGGTTCGATCCCCAGCACCCACATGGCGGCCAAGAACCGTCTGAAACTCCAATTCCAGGAGAACTCCAGTTCCAGGGGAATCCGACACCCTCTTCTGACCTCCGCGGCATTGCACAACACGGGTGCACAAACCTACATGCAGACAGTACATTGATACACATACAGAAATAAAAAAAAAAAAAAGAAAAAAAAAAGAATAAGTATGGTTTATAATTTTGAATCTGTTTCCTGAATTTTCTAGTGAAGTATATGTTTCTTCATTTCAAACAAAACCTGAATGTAACATAAACATAACAATTGTATAAAAAATAAGTCTGTCCTAATTTTAAGGAACATAGACTTATCTCGTCCCCAGACACATTACTGTTGCAATGGGACACTTGTTTCCAAAGGATTGCAGCTTGAAGCCAGTCTGATCACTGGCATGGAGAAACCGGGGTCGTAAAAGGAAGCTCTCAGTTTGTGGAAAATTTGCGGTCATCTGTTCTCTCAGACATTGGTGTTCTAGATGGAGAATTGACAAACTTTAATAAAATGGATAGTAAATAATTTAGGATGTGCAGATATATTTTCTTTTTTTTTTAATTTCATTTATTTTTGAATGTGTATGAATGTACTGTCTGCATGTAGGTTTGTGCACCCGTGTCCTGCAATGCCGCGGAGGTCAGAAGAGGGTCTCAGATTCCCCTGGAACTGGAGTTCTCCTGGAATTGGAGTTACAGACGGTTCTTAGCCGCCATGTGGACGCTGGGGATCGAACCCGGGTCCTCTGCAAGAGCAGTCGGTGCTCTTAACCGCTAGGCTATCTCTCCAGCCCTGCAGATATATTTTCTATATTTGTCCTTGTGTGTTTTTTGTGACCCTTAAAATATTAAAAAAAATAATTTCTTAACTTGTATAATAACTGAAGAAGAGTCTGTGTGGTGCTTTGGAAGAGCTCAAACACTGGAGAAACCACTTGGGTTGTCTGTTCTTATCTATTATGACCTTACTATCAGAATAAGGGACAGGATCTGATAAAGCAGTGTGCCTGTTAAATATTGCAAAAATTTTATACATGTATGACCTTCTCTAAAAATAAATAAAAGTACATCTAAAAGTCAATAAAAACAAAATGCTTTAAAACACCTTAAAAGTCAGAGGTTTCTAATAACAGCCATCTACTTTGACATATTGCTGATTCAGGGCAAGGCCTGCAAAGCCCCCAGCTGACTCAAATCTGAGTCATCTGTCGACCATTAGAATTAGCTTTAGCCAGGGTAGCCTGCCTCTGCTCGTAGCTTCTCTTCTGGGTGGGTTTACCTGGGCTTGTTTTCTGGGACAACAGGAAGTCAGTGCACCTACTTAACCTACTTGGTTAAGGAGTTATTCTTCAGCCATAACAGAAACTCAAGTAGGAAAGCATGGCTGAAGGTCCAGGAAGCAGGTAAGAATGGGAGAGGATGTGCAGTCAGATGTTTCTGAGATAGTCCATCTATCACATTCTTCTGAGCCAACCTACACTCTGCTTCTATCATATTCCCATTCTGCCATATAGTTCCAACTGGACTGGACATTTTGTCTTTAACAAGATGTCTTCCTCACCTCATGGTGGGAGTAGTCATAATTTGGGTGATTCAACAAAGTTATCAGTGAAATAAATTAGTATCCATACTATACAACTGACTCTGCCTAGGCCAAGTCCACCTGATAAATCTGTGTAACTTTGGGCTTAGGTACCAGCAGTTCTCACAGAAGAAAAAATGTTCAATAAGATGAAAAGCTACTTATATTCAATATTTGTACTAGAAGCTATACCCGATGACCAATGCACTCGTGATGATGGTCTATGTCATAATCATCTAATGAAGTGGATTTTAATTTCTGTTTACATCTGAGGAAACAGAAGACTAAGGGATGAAGCAGTTGGCATGCCACGGATCATTCTGAAGGCTGGAGACCTACTCTAATTAGAACCCGAACAGCTCCAACTTCACAAAGTAGGCTCTGGTGCTTTCTATCTTTGATGTCAAATTTGTTTTCTAAGATTTTTATCTCTTTTTCTTTTTTGAGACAGGGTCTCCCTATTGCCCCAGCTGTCCTAGAACTCAGTATGTGGACCAGGCTGGCCTTGAACTCACAGAGATCCACCTGCCTCTGCCTCCTGAGTGCTGGGATTGCAGGCATGCGCCACCACACCCGGCTGTTTGCTATGATTTTTAAACCTCCAGAACTTTTCCAAAAATCATTCTCTTTGGCTCAGAGAGATGGCTGCACAAGGATGAGAAGTGGGGCTGGATCCTCAGCAGCACAATCTGCCATATGTATGAGCCGAGCTCTGGGTTCGATTGGGAACCCTTGCCTCCATCAATAAAATGCAAGAGTGATCAAAGAATATTTCTCACATCAACCTTGGATCTCCATATGCATGTGCACACATGAACACCCACACGAATGTGTGCCCCACACACGCAAACATGCATACATACATATACAGTACACACTAATGGAAACAGGGAAACTATTATTTTCTTTGACAATCTGTTTTCTTTCACTTTTATTTTCTAATTTTGAAGAACATTTATTTATTTTTTATGTGTGTGTGCAGGTCAGAGGATACCTTGTGGAAGTCGGTTTGCTCCTTCCAATACATGGATGCTTGGGATTGAATTCAGGATGTCAGAGGCATCCCTCTGGCCCAGTGTGCTTCTGTTTACAGAGAACAGCTGCTCTGCCTACCCATCTCCAGTATCTAAGAATCTACAAACAGTTTAGTCTGTCCTGATCATCTGATTTATTTTGATGTTGAATTCGACTTTCAAACATCCACGCTGGCTGATGGAATGCTGATGGGCATATGGACACAAATAGATTCTTTAAATGTGCCTACCAGCTGTGGCTAGCTTCAGGGGTGTAGGAGTTATACTAGAGGAGAGCATGCATTTCAGACTAAGCTTTGGGATGAGTTACAAAGACCAAATCTATGGCCTGGAGCCCAACAGCCTGGCTAAGTGCATCCTAGATGGGGAAAACCGCAGTTGACCTGAAGACTTAGAGTAGCCATTTGTGGAAAGTCCCTGTATGATAAAGCGAGTAGGCAGGCAGCATTATTACAGAAACAGCGGGCAGAATCTTTCTCTTAGCTTGCAATTTTAGCTTTATAGTTGGTGTTGAAGACTTCTGGCAAGTGAGCTGCTTTATCCATTGAGCCATATCGTCACAAGGTAAAGAATATGTGCAAGTTCTTTGAATGATAGGTAGAATTCTGCTCTTCAATAACTTGCCTTTCATCCTTGGGAGAGCCATAAATTAGTCATTGCTGTAGAAAATTTCAAAATAGTAGTAATCATGGTTGAATATAACTTGTTAATAACTTTTTCAGTAATTCTACCTTAAAAGGAATTTCAATTGCACATTATTTATAGTGATTGCTATAGGAGGCAATTCTTGTATACTGTACAGCTCATTAGTGGGCTTTTTACTGCCATGGTATTAGGATTTAGGGTATTCCTACTGTTAGGCATCTATGATTGTATTTAGTTTCAATAATGTTTCATATTATATGGAAAAGAATTAAGTTTGGAAAAGGTGATAATCAAATGGTATGATCAGAATAATTTTACGATATCCTAGACTAAGAAGGGCCAAAACTAGACCTAGATTTTTAAGTCGATTTTACAAAGATACAGAAGACAACATCCCGATTTGAATAGAAGTAAACAAGTTCAAGGTTGTGAAACTCTGGGGTGGGTTAGTTAGGATTATACTAGAAGTTTGTTTTAGAAGTTGGCAACGAATGTTAGCAGATGCATTGGAGAAATATTGCAAAGGCACTAGTAGACTGATAGAAGTTTACACTGGTAAAATAGGCAGAAGTGAGCTTGTGTAAAATTCTGTTGAAATACTGCTTTATGTATATCTGCTGTGTTGCTGCTCGATTAAATATTTTAGAATGCTTCCATGTGCTTATTACACACAGACACTGCACTTCATTACTACAATCAAGTGAGCAGACAATCAGCCATTGCCAGGTTAATAAAATGAGCAACTATTATGCCAGTGCAGATGGATTATTTCACAGTACAAGTTATGGTTTAATAAGTCATATAATAAAAGAAGTAAGAGAGTAAAGAAGAGAGAGAAAGCAGTCACTAAAAAGAGAACTAAGGCTGGTTTGTAGAGGAGGTTACGAATAGATTCCAAATAAACAACTCCTAATGGGTAAGAAGACAGAATCAGAACTGGGGTTGAAGTTTCGAGTCTAAGAAAGAAGAAAAATGGTGTTGGTATGAACAGAAACTTGGAAGTTTTGACAACACCAACCAGTATTTTATATCAATTTTATAGCTCATACAGGTTTTGATGAATAACACTTTTATTTGTTCAATTCTAAATGTTTTCCACAGTATGACCTTAAACCAGTAAGACATGTTTGTGTTTAACAATTAACCTTGTTGAACTCAATATAATTCCCTCACACAGGCTTGGTATTTAAATGAGAAAAAAATGAGACAGTACATCTCCATTTGGTTCTTCTATGACATAAAAGATATTATCTTCAAAACATGAACAAAGTCTTATCTTAGTTGCTGTCTATAATATTTTGCCCTTTCAAATAGTTTGGAGGTAGGCTGTAGGCCAAATGTCCAAGCTAAACCGTTGGAAAGATTGATCGTAGTGAAGACATAGGTAGGATCACAGATATACAAGACGAGGAATCTCAGACTGTTCAGTCAGCAAGTCAGCAAACATGAGTTTTGGTTTAAGGAAAAAGAAGCTTAACCCTTATGTGTGCAGCCTCAGAGAATGTGCACAAAATGTTGCCAGTGATATTCCAATGAGAATACATGGTCTTCCTGAGGTTAAGTTGCTATAGTAAATAAATCAACAAAGATAGTAAGATTTTGGAGGCTGCTATTCTTTCACAGTCCTTATGAGCACATTCAACAAGCCCTACTCTCCGTGGGAGATAGCAGTCACTCTGGCCTCATATCTCCAGTTCACTATTTCAGTGACCTGGACCTCTGGTGTCTCCTAGCCCCAGTTTCCTCGTCTGCCTCCTTCCTTGCTCTTTCCACTTTCTTTCATGTTCTTTCCCCCCTTCCTCTTTCCAGAAACTTCTACTGAGGACTTTCTTCCTGTTTTCATTTAGACTTCTGTACATTTTACCTAGAGACTTACAATCCTGACAGTTTCTAATTCTAGGATTTTCTTCTTTGGCCATGGTGTAATGAGCCTCAAGTCCTGTGTGGTGCTGTCCTTTGCTGCAGGTGGTCCTCCCTGCTGTGCCCACACCTTTGCATGGCTTCACCTGAGGCCACTTTCCCCTTCACCACGTAGCCTGGTGACTGTACCACTCCATGAACATAGTCAGCTCCCTCCACCCTTCTGTGTGGACAAACTCCTGCTCACCTTCTTCTGATCTGTTTTCTCCCCTCTCTGATGTCTTCAAGGACAGTCCTTCCTTTCCTCCCTTCTTATTACACACCATACATGGGATTTTCCTCTATCCTAACTGTATACTACACTTAATTATTTTCTGAGACAGGGTCTTCCTGTACTTCTGCTGGCCTGGAACTTGCTTCGTAGACCAAGATGGCCCCAAACGTACAGAGTTCTGTCTACATCTGCCTCTCATGTGCTGGAATTAAAGGTGTATACCACCATGCCTGGCTCTACTTTTTATTTTGCACTTGTGACTCTGAGCCTTGAGCCAAGCACCTTCCACATACTGTGTAGTTAACAAATATGTGTTGTTATATTTTTTAACAATGTTCACTGGAGATTAAACTATATAAATATCTTGTTTGTAATTTCTTATTTGTTTCCACTCTTCCGTCTTCCTGTCCCCTTTCTTCCTTACTTTTTTATTCTTTTTACATTTAGTGTGTGTGTGTGTGTGTGTGTGTGTGTGTGTGTGTGACTGTGTTAGTATGGTGGTCTGGGGACAACTTGCAAGAGGCATGGATCGATTTCCTCCTCCCACCACGAGGGTTCTGGAGATTTCAGTCAGGACTTCAGCTTGCCAGCAAGCTCCTTTACCTGCTGAGCCAGTCCTCTAATTTTAGTTTAGTCAGGTTCTTGCTATATGGCTCTGAACTTGGAACTTAAACAGTCTAGATTAGCCTCCGATTTGCCATCCTTCTGCCTCTGCCTCCTGATCACTGAGATTACAGGTTTGCTCTACAATGCCTGACTTCAACTTCACATAAATAAATCCAAAAGTCACTGAAAACTAGTAGAGGTGGAAAAAGCAGTTTTAATCTTTGTTACACTAAAAAATTGTGTCTAAGATACAATTTTAATGATGTAAATTAGTCTATGGAATTTGTGATCACATTCAAGGGTAGATCTGTGTGGGATTTCCAGAGGAGTTGGGAAGCCATGGGATGTATCATAGTCAACTGCCCCACAAGATAGCAAGTGTGCTTCCTGAATCCTGGGAACAATTTTGGCCACCTGTGGCTCAACTTCCAGTTCTGTCTTCGGATGCACTTGGAGACCTGTGGTGACAAATTTCCTCTAAATTTGGTGGCAGCTTTCATTTGATCCAACTTGACCACTCTGGTTTAGAAAAACACTGTAAATTCCAAGATCCAATTGACGCAGGCACTACTTTTACACAGAGGAAGCCAGGTTCAGAGCAATTCTCTGTTATGATCTCTTAGATAGACCTTGCCTTGTTTCTCTCTCTCTCTCTCTCTCTCTCTCTCTCTCTCTCTCTCTCTCTTTCTCTTTCTCTCTCTCTCTCTCCCTCCCTCCCTCCATTTAAGCAATCTTTAAATCTTGTGTAGTTGCCACACCAATCTTCTTGAAATATTATAAAATATTTTTTGCTTTAGTAGTAATAAAAATAATAAAAATTTAAACTGAAAATTGAATCTGGAAATCAGTGGTGGTGGCTGGGAGGGCAGAAGCTTTGTATGCATTTTCAAATGAACAAGCTTTTTAAACCACTGAGGAATTACTCCACTTAATATAATATCCTCCAGCTCCATCCATTTACCTGCAAAGTTCATGATATCATCCTTCTTTATTGCTGCATAGAACTCCATTGTGTACATGTACCACATTTTTTCTATCCACTCATCAGTTGAGGGGCATTTGGGTTGGTTCCAGGTTTTTGCTATTATGAACAGTGCTGCAATAAATATAGCTGTGCATGTATTTCTGCAGTAAGATGAGTCTTATGGGTATATACCTAGGAGTGGTATGACTGGGTCAAATGGCAAGCTCATTTTGAGTCTTCCAAGGGTTCTCCACACTGCTTTCCACAGTGGCTGTACAAGTTTACATTCCCACCAGCAATGGATGAGTGTTCCCCTTTCCCCACAACCTCTCCAGCACTTGGTATCATTTGTTTTCTTGATCCTGGCCAGTCTTATCGGGGTGAGGTGATATCTTAGAGTGGTCTTAATTTG
>VZQC01007449.1:844703-862205 GCA_009823505.1 Rhizomys pruinosus | reverse complement strand
TTTTTTTTCTTCCTCTCCCCCTCCTTGTTTATGGAGTGTTGACTTGTCTAGGTTTTCAGGCTTTCACTTTTGTTTATAGATTGGATATTGGAAGTCTAAGTCACTCTTCCTTTCCTGTTCTGAGAGTTCTCCTAATCCAGTCCACTGGATACTCTCTCTTCCTCAATTCCAATTGTTGGTGGGGGGGGATATGCCTGGCTTAGCCCATGCCCCGGCACCTGAGTCAGGCACCAGAGCGAGCCAGACCCAAGCTCAGGACCGCTTCCGGCTGCGAGGGGGTTAGGGTGACCCGCTGGGCTTAGGGCATGAACTTAGCCCCCGCCAGCCACCTGGCCCTCTGCCACAGACCAGAAATCAATTGTCCAGCACCACAAAAGTCACTCTGTCCTAAGGTTTTACCCTCCAAGAGCCGTCGGACGGCTCCAAGAATTACTCACTATTGACTTTTGCATGAACATCTTAAAAAGGTAGTACCAAATTTAGCTAGTAAATAGTAGATTAACGATGTAATTATTGGCTAGAAAAGTAAACCTACTATAGGTAAAACTTGTTTCAATGCACTTGAAAGAGAAAAGATGATTACCACAGGTAGGGAGACATCATGGTTGAATAAAATTGCTTTTTATATGAGTATTTATTAGGAAGTAATGAAAACAAACCCAAAACAAGCCAAGTCTAATGAGAATTCATTCACTGAAACAGGGGTGTAGCCTGTTTCAGCCCACGCTCATGTTGGGTTAAGGGCTGGTCTGTGACAAGGGGTGGTCAGAATTCAATCAAAAAGCTGTAGTCTTGTTGGCTTCACATTAACGGAAGAAAGGCTTCCAGTCTTCCAGAGTGGCTAGGAATTGAGGATTTGACCTAGACAAAGGAGGAATGAATCCCAAGATGAAGACTGCCCCCATCACTGTACACACCACCCAAAAGTAAATTAGAAATTTAGTATTACCTTTAGTATTTTGAGCTGATCTAATATGAATATTTGAGAAAATGGCAACTTTACTTCTAGAAGAAATGCAAAATGATAAACTGCTTTGGGAGACTTTGGTAGTTTCTTTCAGTGCTAAATATCTGTCAACTCTGTGACTCAGTCATCTTACTCAAGAAGTAAGAAAACAAATGACCAAATCAAAAGATGGGGTAAAGAGCTGAACAGAGACTTCACCAGTGAGGAATTATTAATAATTAAGGAAATTCAAATTAAAACCACTCTCAGATATCATCTCACTCTGATGTGACTGGCTAAGATCAAGAAAACAAAAGACACCAAATGCTGGAGATGTTGTGGGGAAAGGGGAACAATCATTCACTGCTGGCAGGAATGTAGACTTGTATAACCATTATGGAAAGCAGTGTGGAGATCCCTTAAAAGACTCAAAATGAGCCTACCACCTGACCCAGTCATACCACTCCTGGGTATATACTCACAAGACTCATCCTACCACAAAGATCCATGCACATCCATGTTTATTGCAGCTCTCCTCACAATAGCAAAGAGCTGCAACCAACTCAAATGCCTCTCAACAGACGAGTAGATAACAAGAATATGGTACATCTACACAATGGAGTACTATTCAGCAGTAAAGAAAGATGACATAAAAAAAAAGAAAGATGACATCATGAACTTTGCAGGTAAATGGATGGAACTTGAAGCCATTATGCTAAGTGAAGTAACACAGTCCCAGAAAAACAAACAGGGAATGGTTTCCCTCATTTGTGGATGCTAACACCAAATCCCCAGTTGAAAGGGAAGCTGATCTCAATACATCTTTCCCATGTTAACGTCAGGTCTTTGGCAGCAGGGCCTTATCACCTCTCTTTTTGCAGGTATCCCAGTTTAGAGGCAAGGAGCCTTTACCTTTTGTGGGAGCTTGGATCCCCTGGCCAACATCTCCTTGGTAGAACAGAGAGTGTTACCAAAGGCCACTAAACCAATAAAGCAAATACGGGTCTCCTTGAGTCAAGCAAGACTCCACCGTCAGCACCAGCTACACCTCACCTGCCTGCAAATACTGTGTAGCAGAGGCAGCCATATGCCTGTATATCCCAAATCTAATTGGCTATTAGCTCTCTCCTTGGAGGAATAACCCATGGCTGATGCCACAAGCTTACATCCTCTACAGGTTAGGAGAAGTTATAAGCCACAGTAAGACCCTGTCATATTTAACAGGAAAAAAATGTAATTCATGGATTAACATACCATCCAAACTTATGTGTCTATACCAAAGTAACTTACCATAACTATTAGTGCTGTTTAAATACCTATATATCTAATTGCTTGTGCTTCATTAGTAGGATCGAAAGGTTATTCCTAGACAAACTGTCAACCCATGAAAGGAAACAGCCAGAATTGACCAGAGTCCAAGACAACAGCTCCAGACAAAGTAGATTGTTTTGTTTCTCATCCACCTGTGCCCCTTTTCTAAGCCTAGGGAACAATCTGCGGAAGAGGGGGCGTGGTAGAATGTAAGGGCTGCGATTGGGGTGAATGGTGAAACTACAGCAATATAGTCTGGACATTCATTTGATCAACCTGATTGAACATACAAGCCCCCCCCCGCTGGATGGTGGGGCTGTGGGGGTTTGGGCACAACAGCCTGCAAATTGGTTTTACATGAAGGATGCTTGTACTCATAAATTATCACTTATTGTTAAACAATGAAAAAAATGAGAGAAAGATGCAGGACGGTTATGGCAGAATGCATGATCTGGGATGGGGTGGGGGGGGTGGGGGGGAAGGGAAAGGGAAATATGCCTGAACTGAATTGGAAAATGATGTATGAAATACCCAAAGCATCAATAAAAATAAATTAAAAAAAAAGAAAGGGAAGCTGAACAACATTATTATATTTCTGGTTATCTGAAAGCAACTATGTTGTACTATGTTGTTATAATGTAAATGTCTTAATGGACTCTAGAATTGACCCACCACTTATTTTCAGACTCTGTAATTACTGCATATGGGTGAAAGATATGTATTCATATTTTAGAGTAATATAAAATTAAAGGAGGAAAATGTGAATTCCTAAACATAAAAAAACGACTGAGAGAAAGATGCAGGACAGTTATGGCAGAATGCATGATCTGGGGTGGGTGGGGGAAAGGGAAAGGGGGATATTTCTAAATTGAACTGAAAAATGATGTCTGAAATACACAAAACATCAATAAAAGTATTATATTGAAAAAAAGAATCTGCTGGGCATGGGCATGGTGGTGCATGTCTTTGATCCTAGCACTTGGGAGGCAGAGGCAGGCAGATCTTTGTGAGTTCAAGGCCAACCTGGTCTACAGAGTGAGTTCCAGGCCAGCTGGGGCTACATGGAGACCCTGTCTCAAAAAGACCAAAACAAACGAGAAAAGAGAATCTGCCAAAGTATGGGGAAATGGAGACAAGAAGATTCTTGGGGTTCCCTGGTCAAGCCAGTTTATCCTCATGGGCAAAATCTCATTTCCATTGAGAGACTCCCATCTCATAAGACAAGATGGATGGCTCTGGAGGAACAAAAATTCTGCATGCGTCTTCATACACACTGACACATTCACACATCCCCCCTGACACAAACAAATCTGCCCAAAAATATATTCATATCAATCCTTGCTCATGAATGCTCACAGCACCTTCATTTGAATGGTTACAAAATGGGAACATCACAAATGTTCAGCCTGGGAACCAGTAAACCAATTATGGTATGTATATCCATAAAATGGAATACCACCAAGTGGTAAAAATGAAAACACAATGATTCTCAAAATAATCACTCTGAGTGAAAGACAGGCAACAAAGACCATTATCATTTGCCCACATTTATGTAAAATTGTACAATTTATAAATTAATTTATAGCAAGAGTAAATTAGTGGTTACTTGGTGAGGAAGAGTAGGTAGAGGAAGGAAGAAAGGATTATAACACCCCCCCCAAATCCCTTGAAAGTGATATAGTCAGTATGTGGGTTGTAACCATAGTCTCATCAGTGAATATGTATGGTAAACTTATCAGTTTGTATTGTAATTACATAATGGCTATTATTCTTTGCTTAAACCTCAATAGCATTAAAATATTTTCTCCCAAAGCACATTCTACCTGCCTTATTTATTCTTTTCTCATTTCAAAATGTAATTGTCCTGGGAACTAAAATCAGTACTGTAACTCATGCACTACTGAAGAGGGGAGAAGTCATTATTTGTTTCCATTAGTCGACTGTTCTCCCTCAGTACCCATGGGAACTTGTTCTAGAGCCTTTCAGTATTCCAAAATCCAAGGTTAGTCAATACTTTTACATAAAATGTCACAGTGTTTGCGCACAACCTGTATATTTCCCATGCTTTACAGGATCTCTAGATGGCCGATCAGGCCCAGTAGACTGCAGACACTGTAGAAGCGGTTGTTTTGTTTAGTAAATAATGACAAGAAAAATGTGTCTACACATTCAGTACAGAGAGTCTTTTCCATATATTATTTGTGATCTGGGCTTGGCTTAATTCATAGATGAGGAATCTGCAGTTATGGAGGGCTGACTTTACTAAACTGTGTGAAAATTTCTCACCAAGGAAATCAATAGACAGATATTAGAAGTGTGAAATGGTGACACAGAAAAATGATTCTAGGAGAGACTTTAATGATACTAATTGGTTATCCCACTCTTAACTGCCTTGTGTCTACCACCAATACTAAAATGATATTCTTCTGTGTATAGCTGAATACAAACTTCAAACACCTCCAAGATGCCCCTGATGAGCATAATGGAGGCTCTTCTTCTTTTTTTTTTTTCTTTTTTTCTTTTTTTTTTTTGGTGTTTTTGAGACAGGGTCTACCTTTAGTCTCAGCTGGCCTGGAGCTCATTCTGTAGACCAGGCTGGCCTTGAACTCAGAGAGACCCACCTGGCTCTGCCTCCCCAGTGCTAGGATTAAAGGGATGTGCCACCACGCCCAGCAATGGAGGTTCTTCTAACACAAGCATTACACATATATATGGAACTCCAGTGTCAGGAGATCAGACACCTTCTTCTGGCCTCTGTGGTCATTGCACATACATGATGCAGTTACATACATACAGCCAGAATATTCATACATATGAAAGTTAAATTATTTTAATTAATAAAATAATTTCATACATGTATATGATTCAGTTTGATCATATCCATTCCTTTCCTTGTTCCAGTTCTTCCCGGATCACCCTCACACTCCTAATATTGTCTCCCTTCCTTCCTTCCTTCCTTCCTTCCTTCCTTCCTTCCTTCCTTCCTTCCTTCCTTCCTTCCTTCCTTCCTTCCTCCCTCCCTCCCTCCCTCTTCTTTCTTTCATCCTTAAAGAACACTGATTCTCTGGCCAACAGCTCCTCCCTCTAGAGTCCCTGAACCATGTGTGTGTGTGTGTGTGTGTGTTTGTGTGTATGTAACAATAGAACTTTTAAATCTTCTTTCAACAATGAAGATTTTTCAATATTTTTTTACCATGCTAAACACATAAGCAAGTGTTCACTATCCTTTGATAAATATTATGTTTCAGTATTAAATAATATTAATATTAATTTATATAATACTAATTATGAGAGCTATAAATTATGGTCATTATTTTCCTGTCTGAAAAATTATAAAAAAATAGACATCTACTTTCATAAAGAAGCTATATATATATCTTTTTGAGACAGGGTCTGACTGTAGCCCCAGCTGTCCTGGCACTCACTCTGTAGACCAGGCTGGCCTTGAACTCACAGAGATGCGGCTGCCTCTGCCTTCCGAGTGCTAGGATTAAAGGTGTGCACCACCATGCCCAGCTAAGAAGCAATATTTAAATAAGTCTTAAAACTCAAGATTACCTCCCAGCACTCAGGAGACAGAAGTAGGTAGATCTCTGTAAGTTCAAGACCAGCCTGGTCTACATAGCAAATTCCAGGATGGCTGGGGCTACAGGAGGACACTGTCTTGAAAACAACAACAACAACAACAATTCTCAAGATTCCCTAAGGGGATCTGAGTATTAATAGCACTGTTTTTAAAAAATATTTTACTTATTATTTTTATTTTATGTGTATGAGTATATTGTCTGCCTGTGTGTTAGTGCACCTGTGTACTACAACGCCTGCAGAGATCAGAAGAAGGCATCCGAATTCCTGGAACTGCCCTTATGGACAGTTGTTACCAGATATGTGGGTGCTGAGAATCAAACCCAGGTCCTCTGCAACAGAAGCCAGTGATCTAAACAATTGAGATATCTCTCCAGCCCCTAATGGTCCTGTTTGGATTTGTGCTTTCATGTTAGAGACCAAGACTCATGCATCACATTAATGGTACCAAACTTATACTGACTTCACAATTACGCACATCAGTTGGTCTGTATTGTCAGTTGAAATAATTTGGTTTTTAAAAAATATTTATTATTTCTTTATTTTAGTGTTTGAATGTATTGCCTACATGTAAGTTCACCTGTGCTGTGCAGTGCCTGTGCAGATCAGTAGAAAATGTTGGATTCCTCTGGAACTGGCATTATGGAAGGTTGTTAGCTGCCATGTGTATGCTGGGAATAGAACCTGTGTCCTCTGCAAGAGTGGCCAATACTCTTAACCACTGAGCCATCACTACAGCCCCAGTTGAGATTATTCTTATAGTTTATATGATAGTTATTTGTTTCATTTACTTAAAGTGTTTTACATAATTATGTAACTTAACCTTACAAATTGTTCATAAAAGGTGAAGTTAGAAGTGTTATGATTAAATTTTATAGTCAGGAAAATAAAACTTGAAGTTGCCTGATGAAGTCCTTAACAGGTTTAGTAGCAAAGCTTCCATACCACCAGATTGCAATTTTCCAAGCATCTGAAAATTTATTTCAAATAATTTTTGACTTATATTGTTATGATGTAAGTAGTAAGTACTTAAACACAATTATTATTACAGCTGCTACTCATATACTATTCATCTCTAAAGAACTTGATTTTATTAATAAAATTCCTTTTTCTCCATCACCATCTCCATCCACAGTAGATTACATTAAGAGGTGACCTTTAATTTGAAGCTTGTGGGTTTCACTCTAGGCAGGTGACTTTTCTCTGATGCTTGGCCTTGTGAGTAGCTTGGAGGGGCCTACGATTTGGAATAACAGTGTTGACAGGACTACTGGGAGCATACAGGTAGGGTCATCAGTGGTATACTTAGCTGTCAAGGGCTTCCTCACTGATGAGACAGGGGTGGTGCACAGAGTCCCTTTATGTTCTCTTAGTTTGGGTCTCTATTTTATGTACAAATTTATCTAACTAATAATCTACTGTTGTAGCTGGAACACAGAGATATATGAGTTTAAAATGTCTTGTACTCCCCCAAAATCTAATCATGAGTTTGCCAACATTTAGAGAAGTAATCAATATAGAATTTAAAGAAAAATCACCAACACAAAAATGATATAAAATAGGTATTCTATTAACTTGTGAGTCAAGATATTTAGAAAGCATTAAATGTTAGAAAAGGAGTTAATATTTCATTATTTCAAATTATGCCATCTGCTTTTGGTCTGCAGAAATATATTCTGTATTTTAGAATTAAGAGTGTAGAGGAGAAAGTTTCATATATATATATATATATATATATATATATAATTTTTCTATTCATAATTTTAAAACACTGTATCACTGAAGTTCATGTCTTATCTATAGTGGGGAAATGGGTAGATCCTATGGCTAACTGGCTTGTTTTAGCTTAACTATATTGTAAGTATAAACCTGTTATTTTCATTTTGCTAAAATTAAGAAAGTTTAAAGTAGAAGGACACAAACAGAGAACACAACGCATGTCTTATTTTTATTTTAAGCATTTGCATTTTAATGTAAATTAAAATAGTGGCTTCGGGGCTGGAGAGATGGCTCAGCGGTTAAGAGCACCGACTGCTCTTGCAGAGGACCCGGGTTCAATTCCCAGCACCCATATAGTGGCTAAGAACCATCTTTGACTCTAGCACCAGGGGAATCCAACACCCTCTTCTGACCTCTGCAGCAAAAAATAATTTAAAAAATAAATAAAATAGTGGCTTCATAATATTTTTGGGGAAAGGCCTGTCTGTCCTATGTTTAAGAGCTATTTGTCATTAATTAGATAATATAAATTGTTTCTCATTTTCTTTGTTTGTTTGTTGAGTTAGAGTCTGCTGTATGGCCCAGGATGACCCAGAACTCTCAGGAGATCCCCCGCCCTTGGGCCCTTGAGTGCTGCGATTATAGGTAATACACCATACCATGTTCTCAAACTGAATCTTAAGAGACAGTGGCCAGGGAAGAGTGGAGGGAGAGCAAGAAAAGACAACATTTTGCACAGCACTTTTCACTTTTAAAGGGATGGGAATGTGTCTACCTAGAGTGTATCCCCAATACGAGCTTTAATGTATTGCATTGTTTGAAAAAAAAGAATACTTCTCTTTAGAACTGTAATTTTCTGCCATAAGAATTTATCTCTTAACTTAGTAGTAAGCTGACTAGATTAAAATTGCATTCACCGGGGGCTGGAGAGATGGCCTAGCGGTTAAGAGCGCCGACCGCTCTTACAGAGGACCCGGGTTCGATCCCCAGCACCCACATGGCGGCTGAGAACCGTCTGAAGCTCCAATTCCAGGAGAACTCCAGTTCCAGGGGAATCCGACGCCCTCTTCTGACCTCCGCGGCATTGCACGACACGGGTGCACAGACCTACATGCAGACAGTACACTCATACACACACACACAAAAAAAAATTGCATTCACCGAAAGTATGTATGTGTGTGCATGTGCATATGTATCTATGTGTGCATGTGTTTGATGTGTGTATATATGTACATAGATGTACATATGTATGTATAACTAATTCTCAAAATCATCCTTGGCTTTCTGCATCCATACAAATAAGCCTTTCTCCTGTGCTTACATTTTAAAGTGGCTCACACAAATCTGTCAGGCACTCACAACACTGGTTTATAACTTTGGTTGAGTTTTCTTCCAGTGAATCAGCAAGAACTGATCATGGGATGTTCACTCCTCATCTTCAGCTTTATCAATTTGTCTAAGGTGAGAGCTGAGAGAAAAAAAGGACAGAGATAGAGGAAGAAATTAAAGAAGGAAAGTAGGGAGGGAAGGATGGAGGGAGAGAGAGAGAGAGAGAAAGAGAGAGAGAAATAACGGCACCCGGAAAAACCACCCACTGAACTGAATTGAACTGAAGTCATTTTTGTGCCTGGCAACCTGCATTTGCTCTTTCTAGCCATCTGCAGACTGACCTGAGGTTGCCTGTGCTAGCTGGACTATCCCAGCTGAGACCACTGAAATTTAGGTTGCTATTTATAACTAAAAATAAGTTTAATTGCAATGGAGAAGATATTTAGTAGAGAATATAAAGCAGAAGTAGCTTTCGTGAACAGCTGGCACTACTGGTTATTTCCATGCCTTCCTTCAGGTCTTCCCTCCAGGCATGTTTTTTGCTCTATGGTGAAGAGTAAAGAAGAACTGGGAGATTCCTGAAGGGCTCCAAGCCTGTCTTGTATCTCCAGATGTGTCTTTTCAAGAAGTTTTTGCTTGTAGGAAGGAAGGGCATGCCTTACTTATCCAATAACCTCTGATGCTGTACCTAAACTTCAAGTAATTTTCCATACTTTGTATGCAGTCTGGTTTTGACTTTAAATTGAAGCAAAGATTGCTTGCTTAACTTAGGGTTTTATTTTAAGATTTAAACAACTGTTCCCTTAACTCTCACCTACATTCTTTGTCTCTTATTATTTACTCCACTGAACACTAGCTATCCTTAAAGAATATACATTGACCTCCTTTGTTTTCAGATTCTCTAAGATTTATTGCTATTAGAATCCATATCTTAATAACTTGGCATGCCCTCTTGTCATGAAATGTAAACTCTGGGTGTGTAAATATGGTAGACTTGCCCTTAAAGTCAAGTTTGCTGCTGACTATCAGGAAATTTATAGTACAAAAAGTCCTCTTTTTCTATTTTAAAATAAGAAACTGTAGTCTCTTGAGTTCTAGAGTTTCTCTAAGAACAACAGAAGGAACACTCAGCCAATGTTTAGACTCCATATGTTTCATTAAAGTAGCCAGATGTCCTGCATTTGTCAGGGGAAAGGAAATTGTGTTCTCTCTCTCTCATTCTCTCTCTCTCTCTCTCTCTCTCTCTCTCTCTCTCTCTCTCTCTCTCTCTCTCCCTCTACCCCTCANCTCTCTCTCTCTCTCTCTCTCTCTCTCTCTCTCTCTCTCTCTCTCTCTCTCTCTCTCTCTCTCCCTCTACCCCTCATCTCATCTCACTGGCCTTCCTTATGAGTCTTACTTATACTTTGCTATAAGAGCATCACAATTGATAATCTATTCCTTTCGTATTTGAGACTTCAGATTTTTGAAAACAGGCATTAGCTATGTTTGTTTCTCCTTTGTGCCTCTGTGGCTTGTTGTTATAAAAATTTATATCAGAATTCTCATCCTGCCTATGAAGTCCTATAAACTGAATTTATAATTTAAAGCAGGCTCAATCCTGTTTATTTTTTTAAAGACTCAACTTCAACACACAGTTTAAACTTTCAAGTACAAAAAAAAAAAAAATGAAATGAAAAGTGGCTTCTTTAGTCAGCAAATACTGTCAGCATGAAAATCATCCAAGACTTGGAAATGGAAGAAAGACAGAACCAGGCATTCCATTGCAGCACGCAGTGGGCTCTCTCTCAGAAGCTTCCTAGCTTATAAGATTCTTAAAGGCTGCTCTTTTGAAGAGTATTGTGCCAGGTGTCTGGAGCATTTTTGTCTCAAGACTTTTTTGTACTTTCCATGTTTTTCAAGGCTCAGAGACTTTTTAAATGTAGATCTTACCTATAAATATTTACCATATGATAAGTGAAAACTCAGAAATTAGAATTATATATTTACAAATTTATTTTAAATTACAATAACAGACCCAGTACCTTTAAAGATTGATAGTTGCTTATTTTGATGAAAACTTTGAAATACTTTCAAAAAATCTTTAAACAAAGTAATGTTGTTTCATGATTATGCAAATTTCCTTGATGTCAGCTTGCTGGCAATGGCTGGATCCTTTTGTGTCTTTTAGTCTTGCCTGAACTGCAATCCCTTGTTTTGATTGAAATGTTTAGTTAAAAAATCTGGCTCTCTCAGATATGTAGCTAGGGAAGAGAGAGGTATTCAAACAACCTTATCCTATGATCCTGGATGTTCTTCTGTGCAGATTCCATAGTTTTATTTGCAATGAGCAATCTGAAGACATCCTAATGAACTTTTGAAACTACGTGTTTAAATCAACCAACCTGTCTTGCATTTACACAGGTCATTTATTCATACTTCATTACATAGCTTTTTCATCGGTCATTGGAAATTGTTGCTTTGTGAATAATCTCCATGTTAATTTAGATTACTCAATAATAAAAATCAGGCCCCCCCCATATTACTACTAATCTCAGGCAATTTTGCAAATCAAATGGCCCCAAAGAAAGAGCCATCTATTGTTGTTCTGATGATAACCTAAAGATGTACATGCCATTAAACACAGGGATCTTGCTTAAATATATATTCTTTTAAAAACATTTTTATTCTATTTTAATTAATTAATTAATTAATTAATTAATAATTTTTTATGTGTATGAGTGTACTGTCTGCATGTAGGTTGGTGCACTCACATCATGCAATGTGGCGGAAGTCAGAAGAGGGCATCGGATTCCCCTGGAACTGGAGTTAAAGATGGTACTTAGCTGCCATGTGGGTGCTGGGAATCAAACCCGGGTCCTCTGCAAGAGCAGTCGGTGCTCCTAATCGCTGAGCTATCTNAATATAATTTTTTTTTGCTCTTTTTGAGACAGGGTCTCCCTGTAGCCCCAGGTGTCCTGGAACTCACTCTGTAGACCAGGCTGGCCTCAAACTCACAAAGATCTGCCTGCCTCTGCCTCCCGAGTGCTAGGATTAAAGGCATGGGCCACCACGCCCGACATAAATATACATTTTTAAAGAAGTAACTCCACAATTATGGAAAAAATTATGGCAAATATAAACATTCAGAGATCGATCTCCACACTCTTTATAGTAGAAAAAGATTTAACAACTGAACCTAGATTTTCTATATTAGGTAGTTAAAGTATAGGAATATAGAATCTGTAGATTATTCTACACTCATTAGGATACTATGTAAAAACTAGGTGTGTGGTACACACCTGTAATCCCAGAACTTCAGAGGTAGTGACAGGTAAGACGTTTAAGTCATCTGCAAGTTTATAATCCCCCAGTTCCAGGGGATCCAAAACACTTTTCTGATCCCCTTGGGCATTGCAGGATATGGGTGCACACACACACACACACACACACACACACACACACACACATATATATATATATATATGCAGGCAAAATACTCATACATATAAAATAAAAATAACAAAATAAAATAAACAAGGTGCAGAATGATAAAGGAGTACCCCAAAGTCCAACTCTGGCTTCCCTAGGTGCTTGTATGGGCGATCCCCCCCACAAATTGGTAATGATATTTTGTCAGCATTAGTATTAGAATATATCTTTAAAGCCAATTTCTGCTCCCAAGCTAGGTATTATCAATTTATTTATGGAAGTAATTATTATTTTATTTGATTGCCAGTACAGGATAGGGAAAAACAACAGTCTTAACAAGATTTAAATAAAACACCGAATGAAAACTAGTTTTCATTTCAGTCTTAGGAAATGATACCAACTGTATAAAGATCTTCCCACTTTTCAGTTACAAAAATGTATTCATTATCTCCGGACAATTCTGAACTTGTCATGAATTCGTATCTCATCACTGTGTTCAATGACTAACTCTAAAAGCAAACACAGAAAGCGGCCCTGGGATCAGCAGCAGCCACAGAGAGAAACTCACCCTCACCAAGGGAGTCAGGCATTCTGCTTTAATTTCTTGACATCTATGACAATGTTTTTGTTGTAAAGTCACATGCCTGTGTGGAGAAATGAAAGGAATGCAAAATTCTGGGGGAAGTTCCTCCGGTCTGAGGTGTTAGTTCACGTGGAGTGAGCCACTCCAGTTTTCTTTTGGTTAGGATTCATCTAAACTCAAAATGTTCAAATAAGATCTGACATTAGTGCCGCTATTTGTCAGATTCAGAATACAAACTATCATTATTCCTATGACAACAAAGGCAGGGATGGCGCATTTTAAGTACTAATCGCGCACAAAACGCCTAAGAACATTTTCAGCTTGTAAAGGGACGCTTTAATGAAATATGCGTCTGAGCATTTGAGCTCTTAGGCTGGTTTTATGACGTTTTAGCATTGCTAAATTGGCAACAACCTTCATTTTAGTTTCACTGGAAACAGAAGGCCAGTCATTACTGATAAATGAAAATATTATGCATTATTATCATTAATATTATTAAATCACACTTGTATTTACATGCTTGAAAAGAATCTGAATAATTTTTCCACACAAGCACAATTGCCAGAGTGTTCCAATGCAGGACCCATGCGTCATAGTTTCCTCCTAATACACCTGCTGTTGTGTTTTAACATTAAATAGCTTTTCTTTTCAGCCTTATCTACTACAAGGCCTACTATGGAAAAGTTCTTGCAACTTAGTTAATACAACAGCCCATGAATAGTGTGGAGGGAGCTTTCATCTTGGATTCATCACATTCACACTGCAGTTCATACTTAAATTTTTCATTCATTTATTATCATTACTAGGTTGTGTGTGTGTGTGTGTGTGTGTGTGTGTGTGTGTGTGTACTGCCACACATGTGTGGAGATCAGAGGTTGGTTTTTTCCTTCCACCACATGGTCTCAGGGACTGAGCTCAGATCTTCAGGTTCGGTGCCAAGCACCTTTATATTCCAAGTCATCTCACTGACCTGGCACTTCATGTTTACAAAGTTATTTACATGTAGTATCTTATTGCTCAGCAAAATAACTCTGCTGTATGTGTATTGTCTGCAGATGGTAAAGCCATGGCCAGGAGAGATTAATAATTTCAAATTAAATGGTGAGTTTGGAATGAAGCACAGCTTTCTCCTGAGCTCTTATTGAGTGTTGCTTTCCATACTGCACCAAGGGGGGATCATTAACTGAGGTGCTAGAGGCTATTGCACTGACAGGAATCCCTGATCATAATTGGCCTAAATTATTCTGATCTGCAACTGTAAATTAAAATTCAACAAATAATTGCTCAACTTCACTTTATGCTGACTGTGGAGACCTGGCCTGAGAGGCCTGGTGAAGGGAATCTATTACTCAGAAAATAAAGAAAAGCTCTTATTAGATCGAATTAAAGAGATTTGCTTCTTTTTTTTTCTTTAAAGATCTTTTCATTGATTGTGATTAAGAAAATCCCTTAGGAAATTCCTCATAAATGAATATGGTAGATTTTGTGATAAAGCTACCTTCTGCACTTGTCTCTTCTTCATGGAGTATTTGGAACTTGCTTCTCTGCTTTTATTTTCTCTACACACCTTGTGACCACTAACAGCTTTGTCTAGCCTTTCTACTGTCTTAATCCCTTTTCTGCTCACTTACAATGGTTTATTGCAAAGATAGTTTTCAACCTGTGGCAGAGTATTATAAAGCAGAAAATTAAAGAACAGCAATGCGCTTAACACATCACATAGCCATGCTTTTGCTTTACATTGAGCTGAGAACTTTTCACTCTAGTGAGGCCTGTGATCCATTCCTTCATATGCTTGATGCTCTCAGATTTGTCTAAGTCTAGAGGAGGTCTCGATCAGCTGTGTGAGGCAAAGATCTATACTAAAGGGATCCCTGGCTGGCCTCGAACTCTCTGTGTAACCAAGAATAATCTTGAACTTCTATTCCTTCTGCTTCCATTTCTTAGCCAGCAAGCACCACCATACCTGGTTCAATTCTAACAAATCTCTTATTGAATATCTTGGTTTATTTGTGGTCTATTTCCAGATTTTCATAGAATTTTTAATAGACATTTGATTTAATTATATATTTGTAACTAACATTCCATATAGTGGAATTTCTTTAAATTGAAAGGGGAGGTATGAGTTAGATCACTAAAAAATCTTGGCTAACAAAAGGAATGTCAAAGGGAATTTTGCTGATATCAAGTTAATATGTCAAATGTGGAAAAGTTAGAATTTGGAGAGCCATAATGAATGACATAATGAAATATTATTCCTCATTTTCTGATGTTTGTTTGACTAACTTGAATACTTTTTTTGTTCTGTTCCAAAATAGGTTTAAATTTCTTGGTTATTGATGAACACAAAACTTGTCTCAATACCTTTTTTCAGACAGATAATATTTGAAAAGCTGTATATAAAGCATATCATTTATGCACCAACATTGAAGTAATTTTTCAACCTAAGCATTCTTTTCTGATTAAGATATTAAAATCCTGTCTAGCTGTGAACCAGGATTGTTTTCTAGATTTCTAAAGCATGGTTACTGAAACAGTAAAACCATATATTTCATTGGCAAAGAACTATAAGAATTTGAACCTTTAATCACGAATTTCTAAATGCTTGTTTGTAATTGTTTATGCATTAAGCATGATTTTCCACAGAAACCTGATCTTTGTGGGTGTGAAGGCTGGCTCTCTGCTGACAGTGTCCTAGACAATGAAGTCTTGTGTCCTTTTTAAGTGACCACAGACTGAAGAGGAGAACAAACTGATTACCTACAGAAAAGTCTCAGTATTCTTGGCATGGATTCATTCAGAGCTGCTGAGTTTCTGCTTGAGGAGTCTGGAAGTATGCTTTAAATGGCAGTCTATCTTCTCTTGTCTCTTAAAACATTTCTCTTCCTTTATTGTAGTCAATTGAACAAATAAACTCTTCTAGAATGATGGGTGAACACAGGTCTGATTCAACGCTGGATTTATTTCAGTACCATTGTATAAGCCCCACACTCTTGAAGCTAATGCCTTCCACTAGGCTTTCTGCATTTCCTAGTTTTCTTTCACAATCGCTGTGTAGCTCCAGTCCCTAGGCTCAAGTTTTTATCCATCCAATAAAAGAGACGTGTGCCCGGGTCTGGATGTTAGCCTGGCATGTCCAATTATGACAAACCATGTAACTAGAGATATAGACTGTCGAAGACAACTTGTTCAGTAATTAGTGGTATGGAAACTTTTTTTCTTGGCTACCCATTCTAAGAAATGATACACTCTATTATTAATGACAAGAGAATGCATGCTTATTTAAGCATTTAGTCATTTATATTTTCCATGCTTTAGAACACCGCTTTTTTTCCGCATAGACATTATTGAGTGAAATCATATACTTCAAAACAGTAAATGAAACCATCAATTCAACTGCTTGTTATTTAGTTCATTTTTTTCAAAATGTTTTTATTTATTAATTCAATGTTGCATAAAATGTTGATATGTGTGGGGATACCAGCACATACTTGTGATGTTTTTACACACACACACACACACACACACACACACACACACACATACAGTGTCAAGACAGGATAAAAACAGTCACGTGTTAAAGAATTATTAGCTGAACATGATTCAGTGTTTGTCCCTGAGCTAGATGCTGGAGATGTGGTAACAAGAAAGATGCCTTTCATTTCTAGGAGACATACACATGCAAGCAATTGATTTTAAGGGTTTGCTTGAGGGAAACAAAGAAGCAATGGAATCGCATTGCCCTGGGGGCATCAAATCCTTCAGAATCAGGGAAGTCTCAGAGATGGAGGGAGTCTAGTTGAACTTGTGGGGATTTGGCAATTATTTTTTCTTTCTTATTGTGTCCAAGTAAAGAAAATTTACCTTTTCCAGTTTACTGTTTATATTGTTTAAATTTTCAGAATGATCTCTTTGAATTCTCATGACACATATATGTTGTATGTATACACTGTTCTCTTCTTATGAGAAAGTTGAGCCAAGCCTCAGACATTAAGAGGCTTTCTTAACGTTACGTAGCTTCTAATTAAAGTGAAATATTTCCTGCACTTTTTATGAGCATGCTGCCCCTATCCAATGCCATTTTGGCCCCAGAGTCATATTTCTTTACTTCAGTCAGCTCACAACTGGTTATCTGATTTGATTCTGAGTCAGCTAGATGCTGAAAACTCCTTATAACTCTTTATTGCAAGAATTAGAGAAAAGAACAAATAAAAATTACAGAAATAATAATTTTTTATTGATGCTTTGTGTATTTCATACATCATTTTCCAATTTAGTTCAGAGATATATCCCTTTCCCTTCCCCCCACCCCACCCCTACCCCATCCCAGATCATACATTCTGCCATAAATTTTCTGCATTTTTCTCTATTTGTTTTGTTTTGTTTTTGATTTTTTTTAACAATAAGTGATAATTTGTGAGTACAAGCATCCTTCATGTAAAACCAATTTGCAGCAGGCCAGAGTATCACCAACTTAATGGCTGAGAAAGAAAATGCAGCTTTGCAGTGAGTAGGATGTACCAGAAAGTGCCAGCAGAAGGATTGACTCCTCTGGGCATTGAAGGGAAGAAATGCCTCAGATTGCTGCAGACATCAGGCCCCTCTGTGGATCCTACTAGTA